>BGPT01001037.1:212776-239591 GCA_003297045.1 Symbiodinium sp. clade C Y103
ATTTCTCTCTATATATTTCATGTTATACGATTTTCACAATTACATATCTCACTATACTTCTCTTCGCTCTCGGGCCATCCGTCGTCTAGTTGATATTTGTTTGTTTCAACTTTACCGGGTGATCAACGGATACATTCCCGGCTTGCCATCAAAGCTGACACCAGCCCCCACCTTGGCGGACAGAGGTGCGTGGTGCGACACGATGAGTGGAACGTGGTGAAGGAGGCCTTCCACAAAGCCTTCCTGAGACCTGGCAGGGAGACCGTTTGAAACGCTGAAATCCCATATTCTTCATGGCAAACGTGCACTTGTTGATGTTTTTGTTCCAATATTTGATTGCTTAAACATGCAAACACGTGCATTTGATTTGATGATAATCATCTTCCAATGTTTGATGGTTTAAGTCTAAGTCATGTTAAACCCTATGTGGTTGGCAGCAATAGGTATTTGAGCTTGTTTGACCAGCGAAACAATGGGAAGCATCAAAGATCATCAAACATTGGGTTGTCAATTTGTTGATCATCTTCCGAATGTTTGATGGTTAGTTCAAATCATGTGAAATCACCGAACCGTTCGCTGGTTGAGAAATCCGTTTGGTTGTTTTGTTTTGCTGGTTAAATCACATTTTTTTTGGGTACTGGTTAAACTATACTTGTTCCATTACAAGGGTTGTTTAGCTGGTCGTTCCACCCAGTTATGTGGGGTTGATTTGTGACCACCATTTAACCAGATTCGGCAGCCAACAGTACACTCCGTCTGCTCCTCTTCATTGTTGCTTCTTTTCCATGCATCTCCCATTATGCCCTCTCGTTGTTCTTAATCCCACCATCCGAGTTCTCATCCCAGTATATATTTGGATGGCTAGTTAAATCTTTTTTTTTCATGATTTAAACGTATTTTCCATAGATCCTATAGATGTCAATGGATCTTGTTGAAGGGAAGCTCTGTATCGGAAACCCTTTGCTTTTTGCTTCCAAATATGGTTTCCTTCGGATTTCCCCTTAAACATCTTAAGCCAGCAAGGTGGTGAGCTTAAAACTTAAACCATCTGCAAATACACCAGAAATGGGTGGGTGCCGACAATCAAAAATTGGGTGTTATTTTTGTTTGGCTTTGTCAAATTGCTGGGAGAATTAGTAGGAAACCGAAGCTTTTTATTGCAAATTGCATGTTTTCGGCTGGGTTTTCTACCAAAACCTAGGTTTGTTTTAGGCTAAAAGGTGACTTTGGACTTCCCCAATGAGAAATCCACCATTTGGATCAAATGGAATCAATTTAGTCATTTTTCATCCATCATTTTTCCCCACCTGCCAGGTGAGGGTTACTAGATTTTAACATAGCTGCGCGGGGGGTGGACCCAACCTCCTTCCTCCTCCTCTTCTTCTTCTTCCTCTTCCTCCTCCTCTCGCCTGCTCCTCGCCAGCTCCTCCTCCCGCCTCCTCCTCGCCAGCTCCAGATCGCAGCAGGCACTGCCAGACCTCAACCGCGAGCTCCAGATGCCAGTGGGCACTGCCGGCCGGACCTCAACCGCGAGCTCCAGATGCCAGTGGGCACTGCCGGACCTCAACCGCGAGCCCCGTGGGCACTGCCGGACCTCAACCGCGAGTTCCCGATCCCAGGGCACTGCTGAACCACGAGCTCCAGATGCCAGTGGGCACTGCCGGGCCTCAACCGCGAGCTCCAGATGCCGGTGGGCACTGCCGGACCTCAACCGTGAGCTCCAGATGCCAGTGACTGCCGGACCTCAACCGCGAGCTCCAGATGCCAGTGGACACTGCCGGACCTCAACCGCATGCCCCAGATCCCAGTGGGCAGTGCCGGACTTCAACCTGTATACATGCCAGATTGACTGCCAGAAAGAATGCCAGATAGAATGCCAGATAGAATGCCAGATAGAATGCCAGATAGAATGCCAGATAGAATGCCAGATAGAATGCCAGATAGAATGCCAGATAGAATGCCAGATAGAATGCCAGATAGAATGCCAGAAAGAATGCCAGATAGCATGCCAGATAGAATGCCAGAAAGAATGCCAGATAGAATGCCAGATAGAATGCCAGAAAAAAAGCCAGAAAGAATGCCAGATAGAATGCCAGAAAGAATGCCAGATAGAATGCCAGAAAGAATGCCAGATAGAATGCTAGATAGAATGCGAGATAGAATGTCAGAAAGAATGCCAGAAAGAATGCCAGATAGAATGCCAGAAAGAATGCCAGATAGAATGCCAGAAAGAATGCCAGAAAGAATGCCAGAAAGAATGTCAGGTAGAGTGTCAGAACATACGTCAGATAGAATGTCAGAACATATGTCAGATAGAATGTCAGAGCATATGTCAGAGAAAATGTCAGATAGAATGCCAAGAGGAAGATGAGGAGAGGACAACTCTGATGAAATCTAGAGACCGAAGGGTCTCTAGATTTCATCAGGGTTGTCCTCTCCTCATCTTCCCTGCCAGAAAGTGTTGCCAGAAAGAATGTCAAAATCTGTGTCACACTCATGGTGGGGATCACTCGAAGCCAAGTAATTCTCTCTAGTGAGCTCCAGCAAATCCACGAAAGCCACAACGGAAGAACTCCCAGGATGCAGAAGAAAGCCTACCGCCGCGCCAACGGCGGCAACTCGGCGCCCAGTCTCTCAGAGGAAGCGCGGCCGCGGCCGCTGCGCGAACACGGCGTGGCGGAACGTGCGGAACGCGGCGCGGCATCCTCGTTGCGGTGCCGCGGCACCCGGACGGATGGGTGAGGGATTGCAGCCAGTTGCACTCTAAGCTGGCTATTGGAGATACCCTCTGGTAATCAAACATGGCAATGGAAAATCCACCATTTATAGGTGATTTTCCCATAAAACCTCCATTGATAGGGGAATTTCCAATTGCCACGTTTGACTACTGGAGGGTATCATTTTGAATTGGAACATCTGGGAAAAAATGTTGGAAATGACAAACGATGGTAAATGATCTATAAATCATTGTGCATGGTAAGGTACTTGGATATCCCCTGATGACTGGGTATGTTTCATGCGCTATAGCTCACTTACTAGCCACTCAATCAACGGAAAGAACCTGGTGGATTTAACCATCACCGACGGGGAATACAACCAAAAGCAAACACACCCGCTTCCCCCTAACATTACGCACCACCAAAATACTGGTTGAATATTCCGTTCATTTTGGGAGCCGATATGGGTGGTACTGAATATTATTAAGGGGTTTGGACTGAGATGATGAAGTGGAATATATACTTCAATATTCCACGTGGAGCTGTGGTTGATAAAACCGTGATTCTAAACCCCGTGGCAATCAAACATGGCAATGGGACATCTCGATGTCCAATGGGAAAGATTGGGGAGACAGCGACATCAATGGGGCTATATGGGGCTATTTTCCATTGCCAGGTCAGATAGTTATCGAAATGGTAGAGATCAATCAACCAACAGAAAGAGTAGCTACGCAAAGAAGGCTATGCAGCAACAAAGATGTGTAAGAGATATAACCACTTGGAGGATCATCCCACAGCTCGTAACTGGTTGCTAACTGTGGTTCATAAGTCCCAATTCAGTGGGATTATCCCACCAACTGGGTGAAAAAAGTATATGGTCACTAGCCACTTACTAAGTGAGATGAGCCAACAGTATCTCCATTTTGTTGTGGAGTTTTTAGGTCCAAAATCCCGGGCGATTGTTGGGATTTCCCATCTGGTCACCCATTGCCCACTGGAGGTTGCCAGAGGAACCGACGCTTGGCTGCCGGCCGCGGGTCAAGGTAATCCGTGCCGGTCCAGATTCCAAGAGTTTTCATTGCCAACTGAGCCATTCAAAACATTGTTGATTAAAAAGTGTAGGGGACTATGCGATTGTGCTACCGAATTTCTTGGAGATTATGCTAGCACATAAGAACGATATCATGTCATACCACTTTGTTTTGTACTTTTTTTCATGATTCAACTGAAATTTCCGGAGGGTACCTGGGATAGTTTCACAGACTATAAGATTTGTTGGCTTATGGGTGCTTATGGGGTTTTGAAGGACATCATGTCAAAGCCAGTTGGCTCTTGAGATGGGGTTTCTGCCCAAGAAGGATCAGGCTGATACGTGTAGCCTGATCGTGTTGGCAAGGATAGCTAAGTTGACTTAACTGTTTACAGAGGATATAGAACATGGCCGCCTTGCTGGGTTCCATTTTCTACTGTCGAGACGAAGTATTTGAATCTCTTGCCATAAGTTTGGTCGTATCGGATGATATTCCCATTCTATCCGAGCCATATCCCCATGGTATCCCCAAGGTATCGCATTCTTATCCCTCCATTGCTGAACAAGCCCCACGATTGGCTGGTTCTCCCCCAATTATTCACCCATTATATTATCATCATATCCCCGTCAATCATCAGAAAAGGTTGAGTTGCCCATGATAATTGGATTTCTCATGCGTTTTCCAACTTTTGCCTATGTTTATCAGGGCAAATCCAAGGGAGTACCTAAGTAGGGAGTACCCTAGCAGGCCTTTGACGAAGGCAAATTGCCTAGACGAACTTTGTCGAAGCCAAGGGGGTTTGACGAAGCCAAAATGCAATTTACGAAGGGGGGTTAAACGAAGCCTTTGATGAAGCTACTCTGTAGTGTTTTTTCTACTTGAAAGTAAGGGGGATTGTGAAGGGCGATTTGAGGGAAAATTGAGGGAAATTAGAGGAAATTTGAGGGAATTTGAGCTTTTTGGTGAGGAGCAGCAGGTTAAGCGAAGGGTTTGACGAAAGGCTTTGACGAAGGGATTTNAGGGGGAGGGTTTGTCGAACCCCCCCGGGGTTTGACGAACTTAGGCTCGGTCCATTTGCATACTTTCCGGTTAGGCATACTCCCTTGGATTGCCCCTTAGTTTATCCTTATCATCCCAACTACAATCATCAACAAAAAGAGTTGAAATCCCATGATATTCCAAGCAGGTGGTCAAGTTAGGCCGATTCACGGCCTCAAAACCGCCTATAAACCGCCTCAGGAGTCAACATAAGGTGGTCGTGCGCAGATCCTCAGCGATTTACCGCCGGATCCGTTGTGGGTGTCGTATTTGACACAGTTGCCTGGGATTTTACTTGAATTTGTTGAGCTGGAAAATGACGTTGCTCGAAATAGGAAAGTGAGGGATCCCTACTTGGTGGTGCATCTCAATTACTAAGTAGGTTCTAGCACTGGTTATATGTAAGTAATTGAGGATGAATCACCATGATCACTGGTTATTATCTATCACCATGATAATTGATTACTGGTTCTCATATATTACTTGCTGGTTATATAAAAGTAGGAAAATCACCATGATCAAAACGGGGTGTTCCATTGCCAGGTTGGCCGAGGATTTTGGCCATTGGCCAACTGACGACTGATCCGTTGTGTTTTTTTCGCCACCGAAACAGGAAGCTGTCACTACTGATGATTCTACGCAAGTGACTTGATACAACTATATAATAGATGTCATATATATCATAGTAGATCAAAACATGTTTCAAATCATGTAAAATATATACAGTTCTGCTTATACTATGCTATATATTCCTTTGTTAGAGAAGTATGGCCTCCTTTTTCCTATACAAAAATATGCAAAGGCCTTCACAACATGACACCCGTGGCGCCACGGAGGAACCTTCTTGGACGTGGACGATCCCAGTTCCCCCGAAGGGCTCGGCGTCACCGAGCGCTCCAGTGGCTCGCTATTCGCCAGGTGAAATGCAGTGGCTAAGCATGACTATGGAAGCTATAGTATCCCAATGAAATCACAATATCCCATATATACTTTTTTGAACATATTAAATGTGATATTAAAATATATTAAAACCAACCATGACTATGTTGTTGGATTTGTCTGAAAATTGGCTATTCTACAGGTACTTTAGATCACCATGGGGTAGTCCTTGCGGCATACTATTGATATGATGTGGCGAATAGCAAAGCCATAACCAACTTGACATGATTTACTGAGTCTGTGTGACAAAGGGCCGTGACAATCACTCAAGATATGTACTGACTATTACTGAGTGAACTTGTTCAGCAACTCCATGGGTCAACATTTTTGCCATTAAACTTGCTGGATGCTCAGCAATGTTCCTATTGAAACTGCCATTTGGCATTTGGCCTTTTTGGCGGCTACGCTATCATGATTTTCATCAGAGTCAAAGCTGGAAAGCTGCCCATTCTTTGCGGCCCAACCCAATCGTCCGGCTTTCGCTTGTCGGTGATCCATGGTGATGCCTAGGTCGAAGATCGAAGACAACGAGCATTCTGCAAGTCAGGGCCTCTGGTGCTTGAGACCCTCCCACCTCAAAGATGGCGGTTATTTTGGCATGGCGTGGTGGAGCAGAGTCGTTGGCGGAAAGGCGAAGTGAAAGTGGACAAAGATAGACCTGCTGTGGAAACGGATCCATTTAGTTCGAAGATTTACCTATTGAGAATGGTGATTTTCCGTGGTTTCATGTCAAAAATGGAAGGATAGATCATCGATGGATGATTCATGAAACTAGCACATGAACTTGGAATATGTCCGAATATATCGGGCAGACTTAAATTTCATAGAAACTAGATGAAACTAGAGAAATCCTAGGTTTGGGTTTGAACATGGACCTAGCCAAGAAATTGACACAGCCAAGTCTAGCCAACTGATGCTCCGGGCGATGCCTAGCAGACCTTCCGCGACTCGACCAGGCAAAAGTGGGCAGTTTGCGTTGCTCTGTGGTCACTTGAGCAAGTGGCACCATTGAGTCAATCCGTACGTTCGATTCGGGGGCACCTCAAAATCATCTTAAACATTCTTAAACTGGATGTTTTCAAAAAGGATTGATGTTATGTTTCCTTGGCCATGAAGAAATACATCACAAAGTCGCACGTGGAACCGCTGCTCGACCTTTTTTATTCACCAGAGCTGCGCGCTCGTGCGCTGGACCACGTGCCGCTGGTTGAAGCATAGGACTTGGAAGGTCCTGCGATGCGGCTCCCTGGGCTGGTGCTATGTTAGATTCTAGATCGATGATCACCTCGTAGACCAGACATAGTCATTTTCCATAGCAAACTGTCAAGTTGTCACATGATTTTTATCATTGAAGGAAACATCTGCTGAAAGCCTTATAGAACAGCCATGGTTTCTGGTCAATTTTCCTGACACCCAAACATTGCATGAGACAATTTGCAACTCTATGGACGTGTTTCAAGCAAGTTCTCTCTTCTGTCGTTGGAAAAATGATGATCCCAATTGTTGGGTAGCTAAATTGGTGCCAGAAGCAGATCAGGAATTGGGGTAGTTGGGTCTTATGACACAAGATTTACATCTATTTAATGTGTATATAATGGGAATTTGATGCGACAGTTCCATTAGTTCAAGTGGGTTATACCCGCTGCATACCCGAAACAAGTTGACTTCGTAGAACATGGTCAAGCCCAGGGATTGACAGAATTGTCGCCCTGTTCAATTTTTCTTGATATTTTAGTAGGTGATGTTTTGATGATGTTTCAATTCCTGCGTCCTGTTAGCCAAAAGAGCACGCTCACCACCTACCGGATGCTGTCAGAAGCCGCGTGGCGCACAATAGAGATCTTGACATTCTTTCTGAACCAGAGACTGGAAAACGAATCCTTGCCCTTTGATATCCACGGTGGCAACATACAATCCACAATGTGGAATTAACTACCCATCTGGTTCGCAAAAAAATGATTGAATGATGAGGCAATTCTGTCGCCAGGTTTGTTTGCTGCAGTGGACCTTTCCTTTTTTTTAATAAAACACCGCAGACCACACATGATGGGTCGACAGGCAAATGCAGACAACGTGATAAGATCAGATTCGCCCTATTTGAAGTGGTCATTGCAACCCCCCACAAACATGCCAATGGAAAATCCCTTATTCATAGAAATTGAGGTCACGCCGCTGAAATAAGAGGGGCATAATGAGGAATATGTCCATTGCTACTTGTCTGTCGGATCAATTACCAGCGAATTTCTTCCTGTTGTGCCAGGAAATGCTAGGATTTGTTGTGACGAGTTAATTGTGGGCCTCGTGGCACTGCGTTTTCAGGTGGTAGTAATACAAGCGGTGAAACCGGTCTGTCTCGCTATGAAATATGAGGAAACTGATCACACTTGACTAGCAAAGCTGTTTCTTTTCCCAGCGTTGTAGATCGTGGTAGCCTACAATCACATTGTGTGGTTTTACTTACCGCCAGAGGGGCAGACCCCGTTTCAAAAACCTTCCCCGTTCCTCCCTTCCGCATAGCACAGTGTACAGGTGAACGCTTCAGTTTTGTAAAGCTCTGAAGCTGCCGATTGCTGCCGCTTACGTACACTGCACAGTGACTCTTTCCAAGTATCTCGATCTTAGCCATAGATGTCCTGCCAGCCCACTGGTTGGTTGATTATATAAAAGGAGTCCCCCTTTCATTCAAACCCAGAGGCAGGTTGATGTACATGACGGCAAACAACGTACGTTTCCTACGGACTCATCACATGTTTTCCTCACAAGGACATCACGATAGTATCAACCTTGAGACAGTTTCAGCAGAGAAGAAGAGCTGCAGCGTGGAGTTCGGCTTTTTGGCCTTTGGAGATCCAACATCATTTTAAATTATTTCGCCTCATTTGTGGATATGCCGAAGATGACTTGTTATTCTATGTTAGTTATCTTATCCACGAACAATGAAACATCTATAAGAATTCACTGGGTAAATACGCGAATACTTGGGAAGGCGATTAAGGGAATGTGTTCTCTACCTGTGGTCCCTTGAGCAAGTCTCCAAGTCTGCAACATGGGATTGAGATACCTTTGATTGTGTGGAGTTTCTCAGCTGGCCATGGCTGAGACTAGGGACGAATTGAATTTGAATAGAATTTAGGCATTTCATCATTTTCGGATGTGTTTTCAGTGTTTGTTTATGATGATAATGATTATATGTGGAATACATATGAATACATTGCGTCATATTGCGTCACAATATCCTTTACATGCGTCGCATGTGATTCTATATGCACAGGCATCCACGCGAACACACATTCACAAACATATGTATGGGGGTTTCCTAAAATGGGGGTAACCAAATCATCAATTTTAATAGGATTATCCATCAAAAACCATATTGGGGTACCCCCATGACTTTAGAAACCTCCAAACAAAATCATCAGTTTAATAGGATTTTCCACCATAAACCATCCATTGTATATAACATTTCAGGATTTGTGATTTCACATCGAGCCCATTGACTGGGGTATCTTTTGGGAAGGGTGGCTATACAATTTCCTGAGGCCGAATTGCCAGGGCTTCTGCTTCAAGGGCGTGGACACAGGAGCATATCTGCGAGATCCGCCGGAAATGAATGGAAACTGTTAGACAAAAAGGAAGAAACATGGGATGTCAGTCGAATTCATTTGGATTTAATGGGGATTCCATGGGATTTTATGGGATGTACTGGCATTTCACCATATGTCACCATCAATATATTTGGATAATTTAGAGTGATGTCACTGCAATGTCATTGGAATGATGGTGAAGGTATACGGGAATTATCCAAACATGAATTTACTTCAACCATTTTCAGGTTGGTGAATGATTTTTTCTCGGTCATGTAGAATTTATATATATATATATATACACACACATATATATATATATATGCATATGTATACATCCATATATATTTATATATGCACATATATGAAATCCTAACTTTGTAAATCTATAAATAGCATATATACATACATGCGTAGCAATCCCGGAAGCAACATTTTAACACAGATAGTAATGGGTGGGGAAGGTCGACGGGTTGATGAGACCCGTTTTTCAAGCCTCAAACGCATGTTTCCATCAGAGCTGGAGTCAGCAACTCCATTATTTTTCAAATGAATATATTAAATTGGGGAATAATTACATTAGTTTAGGTAATGATTCATGGAATTCATTGACTTTAATTCATATTAAATGGTGTGTTATTGGTCTCAATTACCCCCTACAGTGGGAAAATGGCCAAGGGGCCGATCGCGACAAGTCGGATCACCTCCAAACGTGACATGTCTGGATTTCCTATTCAAAGAGGGGATTACTTATTGGCATGGTTGATTTATGTTGATTCCAGGTTCGGTTTGCTTTTTGGAGGAGAAGTGTTTTTTCTGGACTTCAGTGCGGTCCTGGCCAAACTGGCCAGGAGGTTTGATGAACATCTATTTCAAGGATCGATGGAATTTATGGCCTGGTCCTCGGCTGTGCCCGGTGGTCCGTTTGATGCGTTCGTTTTTATCTTTCTTCCACCGGAAGATTTGCACTGCGCCTGGGCCCCCTGACATGATGCCTGTTTGGTGGCTTCAAACATGTCCTTTATTTCCAACCAGATGTCCATTTGGGATAACGATCTCCACTGACTGATAGGTTTGGGAAGGGTTCAAACCACCAATCAGATATGGCATGATATGGCTATGGTGTATCAAGATGTCGCTGTTGGAAAGCACAAAGTTTGGCAGCACCTGGCTGGAGAGGAATGGGTTGAAATTGTAAATTTTACAGGGGTTCCCATGTCTTGTTTGGGTTGTTATGGGGATGGGACCGGATCCAGTCGCTCAATGCCTCAGGAAAGACGGATCGAGCGAGTGGACGGCCTATAGATATGAGAAGGACTGGCGGGGTCCACATTGATTGTGTTTGCTTGTTTTGGCTGCTGTGTACGTAAATCCCCGCACTCTTGGCAAGGTGCTTTGAACCCAAAGAAAGTTGTTATTGGCTCCACTTGATCCATTTGATCCATACACTGATCCAGTTGATCCATACATCGCTGGCAGGACGGTGGTAGTCACTTGATGGCAGTGGTGGCAGTGGCACTTGATGGGGCAGATCCGGAAAAAAAATGCCGAGTTAACAGCAACCAAGCCTTAAATGATGGTCAGGGAGGGGGACTCATCCTATTTTACAAATCAGGATTGGGACTCCTTAATATCTAACAAACGTGTTGAATATATGAAAAGGTATTGACAGAGATTGAAAGGTAACTGGAAACCGTTTTTGCAGAAGTGATTTTTCCCCTGCAGATTCATTCGTTCCACTTTGCCTTCTCAGGTTTGGCGGACAACGATGCGCTGCAATTCATTTTGCTGGGCATCGTCATCGTCATTTCCAACGGCATGCTGGTGCCCTTGAACTGTTCTCACGCGGCCCGGCAGTCAAAAGCACATCATCCAGGTGGAGAAGGCCTCCCTTCCCAGTCATAAGTCGGTTTATACACCTGTTAAACTATAGAATATTATAGACTTATAGATATATCTCCACCACAAATCCTAGTTAAACTATAGTTAGACAAAGCAAAACTGACCTATCGAGGCCCCAATCCTGTGCCATTTGAAATCATCACGCTAATCAAAGGCTATGCTTGACTTGGAGGATCATCTCGATCTGCAGTTCCCTAGTCGTAGATGGAAACAACTCAGCCATCCCGTCCAAGTTGCCGAACATGCTCGAGAATGTCACCATGATCGAGACCTACTACGACAATATGTGATTGCCCCAGGGGGCACAAAGTGGAGCTATCCAAGCTACTGAAAGTTGGCTCATGCCTTTAGAGGTCTTACTTTTCATACACTTCAAGTTAAAACTTCAAAACTTGAAAGGTTGGAGAGTAGCGTAGAATTGAAACAACTGCTCAATGACCTGAGGGCACGTTGTGGACATATAGTGACATCATTCAGCAGTTATTTGAAGTTGTTTGCTCAGTTTTTTAGTTGGTGTTTGTTCACCATCGCTATCAGTGGAATAGTAAATCCTAGGGCTTTTTATCTTTGAGGGCCCCCTGGTAGTTGAGCTGGCTATTCGACGAACCCAATCATCAGCAGATAGTTTGACTCCATTACATGTCCGCAGATCGAATTGCATCGTTGATGCACTACAGAACACTATAGTTGTCCCAATTCCAAATCTTGGATGATATGGGCATAAATGAGAACCTACGAACACCTAATATATCCTAATATCAAAGGGGGATGAGCATTGATTTACCCTCTGGTAAACTAACATAGCTATAGAACATGGCCATAGAAATAGTGGATTTTCCCATAAAAATAGGGTGATTTTCCATAGAAACATGTTAGTTTACCAGAGGGTACCAGCTTTTGTTTTGTGTCCACCAGGGGGTTCCATCGAGGTTTCGCCCCTCCAAGGCCGAACCCCTTTGATCAGGGCAGCAAACTCTCCAACGTGGCGCAAGTCTTCGGGAGCCCAGGTGGGATGGAACATGGCAACTGGAAATCCCCTATGAAACATGGGGAAAACATCGGAAAATCTGGGAAACCTGGTACATAATCTATGGAAAATCACCATTGTTCATGGGAAAATCAACTATTTCTATGGCCATTTTCTTTGGCTATGGTAGTTTACCAGAGGGTAAAACATAGGGAAAACATTATAGGAAAATCTGGGAGACCTGGGACATTCCCCGAACTCGAAGTTTCTAGCTGGGAAAATCGTCTATAAGACATGTTGGAGTTTGCGGCAAGCCATGTTGGATCAGGGTAAGTATATTCTATCAACAAAACTTGGAACCAACATTAACGAAGATATTTCAGGATATATGTTTGGTCATTTGGCAATCAGTTGTGAATGAACATCTATAGAATCTATAGTCTATACCTAGGCCTTCCTCAGGCCACTTTTTCAGCCCGAAGCTGTTCAGGCTGAAATTATAGCCCGAATGGAATCTTTTCGCCTGGGGTGTTTATTTCTGCCCGAAGGCTTTTTTTGGGATTTTAATGATGTTTGGTTAATATATGTTAATATGCCTTAGCCATGGGAGAGAAACCACATGGATAACAGTTTTATAAAGGTGTCCTAGCTACAACTCCCCTACTATTTCAGGTCAACAAACCGCAGCCCCCTGGAGAGTCATGCATCCAAATTCAAAACATGACCACCACATAACCAACATCAAGGTCATCACCCACAACTACACCATCACCAACATCATCAGCAGCATCATTTTTATTTTCATCACGGTGAAGGTCAACATCATCAACGTCATCATCAACATCATCGTCATCATCATCAGCATCATCATCATCATCACCATCATCACCATCAACACTATCATCCACATCATCCTCACCATCATCCTTACCACCATCAGCAAAACCATGGTCATCACTACCAACAGCAACATGTTGTGTATTTTCTTATTCACCATCATCAACACCACTGTCAAGATCACCATCGCCAACACCACTGTGAAGATCATCATCATGATCATGATCATGGTCATGATCATCATGATCATCATCATCATCATGATCATCATGATCATCATCATCATCATCATCATCATCATCATCATCGTCATCATCATCATCATCATCATCATCATCATCATCATCGTCATCATCATCATCAACAGCAACACCAACATCACCCAGAGCACTCTCCGATTGCCTTTTGCACCTCTACGGCTTCAATGTCGCTTCTGCCAGAAACCCCAGTGACTGGGAGGTGGGCAAGCGGCAACAGTTCCAAAACAAAATGTTATTTTCCAATGGAAGGTCTTTTCCCAAGTATGTTGATAACCAGAATTATTTGTCAATAGTCAATTTGGGATAGTTTGACAAAAAGTTGGGGGCTGCAGCATCATTCATTTTCGGAGCTTTCTTTGCCACCTTCGCTTTACCCACCCATTTCTGACCACAGTTCGCTTCTTCAGTAAGGCAACTATTTTCAAAAAGTACCTTTCACATACTCGTAAATCGCATAGTTTGAATCCCACTCTTCGAGATAACCTGGAAATTCGTCCCATGAAATCTTCGTTGATTTCCGTGGCAAACATTTGGGGGTTGGGGATGAGGGGTGCTCCAGTTTGCAACCCTTGTTTGAGGGCAAAGGCAATGTGATGTAGTCCATGCTCCTTTGGCTTCTGAACGAAAGCCCTGATTTGCAGCTGCAGGGCATGCTTCCCAAGTAGGGCATACCCCCTCAAAATCCTCATGAAATTGAAATACAGCCGTCGTGCACAGTCAACTTCTAGCCAAAGGGCATGAGTATGCACCATGTACACATCTAAACAATTGTCCACCACTTGCAGCATAATCTGCAAGAGATTCCCATGACCTGGAACAACTGGTGACCTAATGTTGAGACGCAATGTAAACCTCAGCCACTCCAGTAGAATCTTGGCGTCAGATCCTTTGCAGCTCACCCAAGGTGCCGACTGGAGGCTCTTCATGTTGAAGAATGCCATGGAAAACGAGCGGAGGCCCGCAGATCGGGATTGTGTTTGGCACCACAGAGAAAAAAAAGTGTGGGCACGGTTCAAGCGGTCATTGATGTTCACCGTGCTTTCAGGGTGATCAAAAAATTTCAGCCGGGCCAAGACCACAACAATTCCTCCAATGACATCTCGGCAAACTCCGAGTTTGTGGATATGAAAAAAATCATTTGCCAGCATTTTCTCCGGGCAAGTCTCGTCGTATGGGATCAAAGATAGGGCTGGACGTTTCTCCTCTGGCCAGGGTCTGGTAGAGTACATCGTGTTTTGCCATACCGGTTGTTCGGTGTAGTCCTCAAAATTTGTATTCGGACCCCCTGCTTCACAAAGGTGACAAATCTGCAACTCAGAAACCGAACCTACATTGGCATACGATCTCTTCAGCGAAAAAGATTTTTTGTGAAAATCCATATCTCCTTTGATGGAAACCAGTGCACCAAATACAACTTGCCCAGTGGCAAGGGTGACCCCTTGATGGAACAGTAGGTCCATGCCTTTCCGAACTTCTTCAAACAGCTCATCAACAATGTGGGGAAACTTTTTGTACAACCACCCCCCCATTCCAAACAATAGCCATCTCGATAAATAAGAGTGGCCCTTGTAGTTTGTGACCTGGGATCTTGCTGCTTCAAGAACCTTTGCAGGAAGAGGACTCGCTGATGACGCATCGTTGGACCTCAAAGATGGAAGATCAGGCCGTCCTGCCAAATCCGCAGTACAAGTGCACTTCAAGTTTGGGTCTGTCAATGAGCCAAAGGGAGTTTCCATAGCAAGTACCAAGTAATTTGTTCTCTTGACAGCGCGACCTTCATCACCATGAATCAAAAGAGGGACAACTTGCCCTAGACGGTCCCCATGCTTCTGAAACACTTCATGGGATGGATGGTGGAGTTGAAAGACTCGCCAGAATGCCTCGAAATTTGTTGAAGGCTCACCTTTAGCACCTCCAAGAAGCTTGGGATTATTGTTCATCCAGTATTCAACCCACTGTTGGGGTTTGATGTGATATGTGTGTAGCGGCTCCGGTTCAGCAGTCTCATGCTCCATACGGTGAACTTCAATCGGAAGGGAATACCCCAAGGCATCAAGTTTTCGTTTCATATCTCTTTGAGCATTTTTGGATTCACACTCTGTCTCTGGTTTGCCATCCAGGGCCCTGAGCGAACGTTGTGCACTTTTAGCTGTGGCCTGAGGCACGCACAAATGGCTGATGGATTGGGAGAGATTGGGGGAAACAGCAGCTGAAGATCATAGGGCCCCTACGCCATCACCCATAGATTCCGCAATGTGGTCCATAAAAATATCGGCTTGCTGCCGAATACCTGGCATGAGAAAAAATTGCTTTCATAACTCATAGGGAATACATGGTTGGACAGTGAATTGAAGATAAAATGGAAGTAATTGGGCCCCCCATATGTTATTCAATGTTCTGGACATATCCCCAAACAATTTCACCAGTGATTGTGAATTCACTGTCCAATTTTAAGCCCAGCTCAAACTGATGAAAGATTGACTGCACTGCAGCTTTTTTCACATTTTACCCCATATCGTCGCTGTCAGCAATGCCATGGTTACTGGCACAAATTGCAGATTGGTGCAAATTGGAAAACCAACTTGTCATGTGACCTCCCAAGACAGGGATCCAACCATCCACCAAACAAAGCAGCAGTTTCAAAATCTCATGGCGACATATCACAACTTGATTTGAAAAAGCATGGTGGTTGGATGCTTTTGGCTATGCCATTCACAAAAGATCTAAGATGTCAGGCTGTGACAAGAGGATCTAATCATCATCTTCTTTCTTTCCATTAGCACGGCGGGCCGGCACCTTCGGTGCTGCCTTCGCAGCAGCTTTTACAGCTACAGCTTTCGCTTTCGCTTTCCCAGAAGCTTTGGGGGAAGCCTTTGGGTGAGCTTTCGGGGGATTGGGGGGTGAACCCTCCTGAGCCTTCTGATTCTTGGCCTTGGCACTCGCAGCTGGAGCTCGTGACCTTCCAGCGCTGTGTGGGGTTCAGTGGACTAACACCCACTTTGGCGGTTCAGCACTCACGACCAATAGCTTTGCTTAGCTCTGGACTTTGCAAAGTGGGATAGGGCCATAACCTCTGCCAACCTGAGGGTTTCCAACTAGGTTTTAAAGGATTTCACTTGTGCTCTGTAAAGTTTGTGAGGTTCAGGCCGTTTCCGGGCTGCATCCAGCGCAACCTTGATATCGTTCTGCAACCTGGGGTGCGTAGCCATATATTGGGACCCATGCTAGTGGTCCGAAGTATTCAAAAATATTGATGTATTTGAAATATATTGTTGACACCATACATGTTTTTCCAAAACAACAGTCAAAACAACATAGTGTAACCCGTGATTCTCTTTCTAAAATGTTTGCGACCATGGTGGTTTTGACACCCCATTATCAACACATCATGGCCATGACCACCGAGAAAATGAATGATTGGGACCATCGCCATGGGATCATAAGGAGCTCAGAAATGAAAGTTGTAGTGGTGATAGGGGCCAATTATAAATCACAAAAATAATGGGGAAACATATTTTGCCTAGACTATCCCTTATCCACTTCATAGTTGCTAAAGTGATTCTTGAATAAGAACATGGTGGTGCCCTTATGTGCCCTTCCTTCTTTCTCGGATTCATAGATAGCATAGCTCCCACAACATTCAAGAAACTGGTGGGTATATCCATCCAAAATCCCAAGTCCGTGGAGATCCATGAGCTTTTCATCATGGTCCGTCATGTCCTTCAGTGCAACTCGAAGTTTGGTCTTCATCCTGAGCCATGACAATATGTGAGACTGTTTTCTATGGTTTGTATGTGGCACTTGTGTAATCTTTTTTCAAATATCCCAAAACCAAGCTGGTCAAAAAAAAACAACCCATAGAGTCATAAGAATCCACATGAACCAGTACAATTTGTATTTTGCATGTAACATATGGAGATAACCAATAGCGGGGCCCAATCAACATGACAAGTTTCCGGTCTTGCAGATCTGTCAGGGTCCCGGGAGCAGCTTCTTCAAACGGGGCCAGCAAAGCAGCTAATTTGGTTGAATACTTTTGCAAGGATGTGCAAGCTTTGGGGATAACAGCAGCTGGTGCCATATCTGCCTCCACCACAGGGAAATTCAACTTGGCCATTTCCTTCTTGGTGTCATCCGTCTCCCCCTGCACTGGCTGCAGGTCTTCGGCCTGCACATCCTTGAGGGCCAAACCTGACAGGACAGGGGTTGAATCTGGGGCCAGCCGGGACAAAGGGATAGCATCCTAAAACCCAAAAAAACATAAGCAGGAATGAGATAGGATTGGGAGCCTGGTTTCTGGTCCGCATTTCCATCCATGAACCCCCATTCCAGTTCCGGGCAATGGTTGGCCGTAGCAGGGTCGCGACCAGCATCCTCATCCCACTCCTCAATCTCCTGGGTGATACGGCGCTTCGTCAGCCTCAGTGAGTAACAATGATGGACTATGATAAATATCATATTAGTAGCCACAGGCATCTCACTAATTTTCGAAGACATCATAAAAGTTGTTGGGGATGAACATTTTGTTCAGTAGCTTGAGGCTTCCTCGACTTTGGATTTCGGTCCAGTACATCATGCCTTCTCCATACTTCGACATCCTGCGGCAAATGCTGCTAAGACGAAACTCCACAATTTGAATTAAATTCTGAAAGATAAAGGGATCAGGGTATCAGGTACGAAGTAGTTAACCTGCCTCTGCAAATGAGGCCGCGTTTCGCAATAGCGCTGAACCCCTTTGATCTTCACCCTGGGCGGAAGTGATCCCAAGTGGCAGTCTGAAGTTGTGATCCGAATGACAAAGTTCAAAATGTATGTTATAATTACCATGGTTGGGACTTGGGACCCCTAGATGTTTAAGGTCATAGACGATCTGATTGAAACCTAGCAACTCTGAGAACTGCAGGCGTTCCATATCAGCAAGGGTCAGCCATTCACCAGTAATCTCAGACGTTTCCTCCGCAATCTTCTCAGTGATTGCCCGGCACCTCTTGATGAATCGATCCTGCAGAGCCAAGTGAAATGCTAGCATCCCAGGTATAGCCCAATCGAAAAACCACCCAGGGTGCAAGTCACACCAAATCCCACAACCAATCAAATATTAGAAGTAGCAAAGGGATAAGGGAACCATCTCCGAAGATAAGATATTGAAAAACTGTTTGATTGATTAACCAATGTTTGTGCACAACCCTGTCCGCACTATACCCCACTTTCTCGAATAAGGCATAGATCTCTTCCCTGCCACCACCCTCTGTGTCTTTCCACGAAGAACACCAGCGGTCATCCACAGCAAATGACCCATCCTTCCTCTTTTGGAAAACCCTCCACAAGCGATTGTAGATTGCACTGTCGGAAAGCTGTGGCGGGGGAATTGACTCAGTACGGAAAAGCTCATCATCTGGGGGGGCCCGTTTGGTTGGAGGCCTGGCTAGTGAATTGACCTTTGCATTCACAGGGGGAACAACTCCTACTGTTGAACCAAAGTCATGTTCCTTCTTTGTAGGAACTGCGGGGATGCCTGCCCCTTTTGGAATAGGAGCCACCTGGGGAGAAGCCACCAGTTTCGGGGTAGCCTGTGACTTGGGGGTAGCATCCACTTTGGGGGTAGGAACCACGCCATCACCATCCCCTGGAGAGACCGCTCGCACAGGAGTGGACGCTTCACCAGTGGAGGACGGAGACATAGGACCTGGCACAGGAGGTGACTGGACAGAAACAAAGAAAACATAACATGCAACACACTTGCTTCAATGATTATAGTCATGATAGATAAAGGTTATATCATATATGATATGGTGATATGGTTATCAACTCATCAATAGATCAATGGTGAAAGCAGTTTACCAATGATTATGTATTTGATGATTCACCTAAAGTCATGGTAAATGACAGACAGGCTTTTTACCAATAACAATTTTACTTCAGAAGATTCCAGTTCTTTGTTCATACCCAGGGGGTGAAAGGATGATTTTTTTTCGCAAAAATGTTTACCACACCAAAATGCCCTGAATCATTGGCACCTCCGCTCATGGAAGCTTTCATGGACTTCTCCAATTCCTGTAGCACGTGTGTGTGCGCATCAAAAATTTAATCCCTGCAATTGTGTGCACTAAGATTTTGGAAACCTACATCAACATGTCTTTGCATAAAGGATGCCCTCATTGGACCATGCAACTCTTGGGTTGCGAAGAATGAGCACAAAGATCCAAGCATGAATGCACTGGAAAGGTGCCTGAAGCCGTTGAAGTTCCATCAGCATTTCCTCTGGCGAAGGATCTGCTGCTGTTGCAGCACCAGCCGTCATGGATTCCATCAGCGCCAGTCCACGTCCCAGAGTTTCAGTCGAGTTCGCTTGGCTCAAGAAACTCATGACTCAAGCCCCCAGACTAGAATCCTTCAGCCAAAATTACCCTGTGTGAAACCAGTGACAGAAAGGCATCAGTGACAATCAGAAATGTGCCACGCACAGCAGAAACAGTTGGATGCACTGACATGTGTTTGACGAAATGCAAAATTCTGAAACATCAAACATTCAAAATTTTGTTTTCAAAATCCTGAAAATACCATTTCGGGTGTTTTCGCCCGTTTCGTGGGTGTTTTCGCCCGTTTCGTGGGTGTTTCCGCCCGCAAATTTTTCCAAAAAAAAACATAAATTTTTGAAACCAGAATATGAGAACATCGAAAATCACCCACAAAGCATTTCTTTTCACTTGGATCGTCCCCGGAGTTGGTCAGTTGCCAAGTTTGGCAAATTATGAATTTCCTAGAAATCAAGAGCTAGCCTTTGAATTGTTCAAATCAGCTGGCCCGAGTGAAAAGTAAAGGCTTGTAAGCTGCGGGCATTTCCAATTTCTTTGATGCCCTTACATAGGAAAATACCGTCCACATTTCCGCATCATCCCAGGGGTCCCCTGTTGGCATGTCCAACAAGGCCTGGAAGAGATCGTAGTCCTGGCCAGCAGCCGGAATTCCAGCAAGGCCAGGGATATGGGAACTAGGAACCAGTTGACAAATATCAACTGAATGAGTACTTTGATGACATTTCCTGACAGCTTCTCATACTTAGAACCCCAACATTTCCTATAAGCATCCTGAAGTTCCCCCAATGTTGCACCTCTAGCGGTGGCAGGGCAGGCTTCGTCGCCAAAAACTCTTTCTGGTTCTCCAAGATTTTCCCCACAAAGCGTGGGGGATACAATCTTAGGTCAGCATCAGCTCAGGAAGAACATGCACACATTTGGAGTAACATTCCAGCAGGACCCAAGAAAGGAAAAAAAACGGTTGAATTCTTAGCCTGGGAACTGAGTACCCTTCAAATCTTTACCTGCACCTTTGTACCGGCGCTTCCCTGAACGGTCTTGGTATTTATGCGCAGTCTTTACCAGGGACTTGTGCTGGTTCTTCTTGATGGGCCCAAGATCAAGATATTTCACAGCCTCTGAAACACTCCAAAGAAGTGTGCGCTTGAGACAAGCATGGCCAAAGTGTTTCATCCACATCGCCTGACGATACAGGCCTGGGCAGCGGTGGAGAGATGGGCCCGAGAAGGACTGGCATGGGACATGGGTGAAAGGCTTCATCCTGGATTTCAATTCCAGTAAATTAAAGAACCAATGCAAGAATTTGGCTAATGTCAGTTTCCCCTTCCCAAAAACAATTGGGTGATACTATACATGTGTGAATGATATTGGGGGGTGACCTGGAAAATCTTCCGGCCAGTTGGTTCGGTCAAGTTACTGATCCCTCGTTTCTTCAGCAATTCGACCAGATGTGCGAATCTGGGGTGATAGTGAAGAAGTGTTGAATTCGGATTTTCCACCAATGGCACACCACCAACTGCAATCACCAGAAGTATCAAAAGTACTGACCTGGAAGGGAACTATAAAACCAGGAACCATGTTCAAACCTCAGAGCTTTAAAACCATGTCACGCCACAACCCCCAAGAAGTATTTGTGTGTCTTTTGATTTAACAAGAACATTAGAACATGTTTGGAATTGTCAATGGACAATGGATCTACTTCAACAACACCATAACTGCACTTGCCTGCAAATTGCCTTGTTGGCTTTGTAAACTGCGACTGATATCGGGCATCCAGTAGGCAAGAAAAGAGACCGAAGTGTTGACCCTCGTGACATGGCAACTAGAGTTGAACAGCATATACCCATGAGGGCCATCACGTGGTCCACTTTGGCATGCATCACCATCAGACACGCTAGCCTGGGCGAGCTCGGGTGGATGGCAGGTCCCACATGCATGGAGAATTGGTTTCCCAGGATTATGGCATAATATATCTAAGGGGTAAATATTGCTAAATCAATGAAACAATATAAATCTTGCCATAATTAATAAGATTAGTGGCAAAAAGCCAGCCGAGGTATTCAAATCCATAGCATTGGTTTTGGAGATGTTGTCTCCATCATCATACATCTTATCCATGGATGCATTACTTTTGCCAAGTCCTGCGCCAAGCTTTGCTAATCGTCGCTCTCCTGCAAAGAATTCCAATATCTCATAGTCCTTGGGGGACCCTTCAATGTCAACGACATTCAGGAACCCGGCGCAGAGTACCGTGATGATCATCACCTGAGTTACTATCCAAACAGGTATTCAAAGATCTTAAAAAAAATCAATGCAACTTTGAACAGTGACCCATTTCTTTTGGGGGCCTAGGCACTTTCGGGGCACCTAGCCAAACCAATCTACGCAGGATGAGGTCGAGCTTGGGCGGAAAGGTAGGTGTAGCGCCATCACCATTAGAAGCCGCCATGGGAACAGACCACAGTCCCTCTAATCCCTCTACCACTTCAAGCCCAAAGTCTTTCTCAGAGTTTAGAGTGATCCACGAAGTAAGTACATGTCTTTGTGCATGTGTTTCACCAGCTAGCTTCAAACAATCTACAGTTTTGGATTGTATAGAAATCCGCCAGGAGTGCCGTGGGCAAAGCTGACTTCCTCCCGAACCACGCCATACCTGACGTAGGGGCCCAAGTTTTTCCGACGCCGCATTGAAGAGTACCTGGAGAGGCAAGCAGTGGGGTAACTGGTTCAGGGGGCCAAGAATAAAAGAAATATTATTATATTCCCAAATTTTTGGAGCTTCTTCTTTCTTGCACTGTGGCTAGACTGGTAGCTTGCCGACTTTTGATCCTCCCAGCAGGTTTGTCTCTAGCTGACTCTAGCTGCTAGGTTCCGACCAGTGTTTGATCATCTCTGGAATGTAATTTGGATTTGAGACTTGCGAAAACGCTCAAGGCCCAAGAAAACGGTGATTGAACGATTCAAGCACCAAAGCTATGAGATCTTATGGGAAAGTATGGAATAACATGTAGAAAATTATCACTGATATCTCAATCATTTTGACACCCTTTCCTTGACTTGGGCGCTCCTAAGCAAGCAGTACCCCTGATGAGCTGGCGCCAATGCACAGCTCAAGTTCCATCACTTCAGATTGCCTCAGTGGCGCAAGTTTCAATGCCAGAAATCGAAGAACAAAAATTGGATATTCATTTCCCAGGCAAAGAATGAAAACCAAAACAAAACCAAACATGTTCATTAATTAACAATTAATAGATACTTTTGACAGATTCAAGCTGAAAGAACTCCTGTAAGCGCTGCCCGAAGAAGAACTTATAGTTTTGGAAACCGGCAGGAAGGTCAGAACCCACTAGCGACTCAACGCAAAATTCCCAGAAGGCCATCTGCAAGGGGAGATGATGCAGGGGTTGGCTTTAAACATTTTAAACAGAACTTGTTTACAAAAATGTAAAGACTACACCAGTACTTGTATCACATGTTTCCCCCTAGGGCACCTCCATGGAACTTGGGGTCTTGACCTTTTCCCGGATGTCCTCGTCGAAGATCTTCCGGATAGCATCAAAGCGAGCGGCTGGGGCGGCCCTCTGTGGCCTGTTGCGACGGGCAAAGGTTTTCTTGTCCTTGGCAGGGTCCTTGGCATGCTCTCCTTCAGCTGCAGGGCCAGGAACTGGGGGAGCTGCAGGCGGGGAAGAGGTGGTACCATCATCTTCAACTGGTTTTGCCTCAGTCTTTGTGCTCTTGCTCTTCTTGGCTTTCTTTTCAACTGGCTCGGAATTCTTTTTCGGGGCTCGTTTCCTCACAGGTTTCTCCTCACTAGGTGGGGAATCCACAGGCTCTGCACTTTCCACAGTTTCGGCCTGAGGGGGGTCCAAGACAACGGCAGCCTCGACCCCTTCACCTTCCTTGCTTGCTTTCTTTGCCTTTGATTTGCTCTTGGGGGCTGCCTTTGCCTTGGCTTTCGCTCGGGCAATTGCCTTTTCAGCCTTCGCCTTTTCTTTCTCGGCTGCCTTGGTTGCTTTCTTAGCTTCCTTAGCAGCTCTCTTGGCTTCAGCTACCAACTTTTTGTTGGTTTCTTTGGCAAGTTGTTTCTTTTCCTTGGCTGCGGTTGCTTTCTCAGATTTTGTTTTGGGTTGCACATCTTCTTCATCATTCTTCTTCTTCTTGCTCTCATTCTTGAGTCGGTCACGCTCTTGCATTTGCTGTACCCTTGTGATTTTCACATCAGTATGGAACAAATCACCCGGAGCAGCATCCACAGAACCATCACCCACATGAGTTGACTCCGCAGGTTTTTCAGAGTCTGGGGTCGGCTCAACAGGTTCCCCAACCTTCATTGGCTCAGAAGTGACAGGTTCTTTCGTTGGCTCAGAAGGTTCCCCAAGGTCCGGAGTTTCGTTTTTTTTGGTCTCATCCATGGTAGCTTGGGTGGATGTGGCTCCCAAAGGAAGGGTGGCACAGGAATCCTTTCGAGCAAACTTAGCGAACTTTCGTGGGGGAAGTGGATCTGGAGCAAACTCGACCGGAGGATTTTTCTGGTACTCTTTGGCAATGGGGGACATATCCAGAGGCAAGGTCTCAATGGCATCAGCAGCAGGGGCGGTGGGCGGCACAGTCCTCTCCTTCATAGGCCGTGCGCAGCTCTGCACAGAGTGGTGTTGCACTTTTCTCCTGTGGCGCGAGCAGGGGAAGGTGGTCAAAGGGACAGCTACACCCACTAGTGTTTGTTGCTATTATCATATTTTCTTCAACTGCAAGACAAAAATAGATTAATTGAACCTTCGTCCAGGTAAACAAAAACATACCCCAACATAATCAAAGTGGCTTAAGCTCTGCAATTTTGGCTTGCAGCGTGCTTAGATCTTTCGGGGTGTATGACTTCGAGGAAGGCATGGGATCTTTGGACACCGTAACTGTAGCTGGCGCTTTGGCTGGGGAGTCTTCTATCTCCACCACATCATGCTTGGGTGTTGTCTCAATCTCTGTTGGTGAGATCTCAGGGCTACCAGGCACCATGGAATTCACAGGCTCAGGCTCCGAAGGTTGGGAATCAAGCTGGGTCTCCACATGTTCCCCAAACAACTTTCTAGGTTGAATCGAAGCCGAGTCCCCTTCCACCTCATCATCCTGGTCTTTCGGGGGGCTTGGGGAATACTGTGGCGAGTAGTAGAGAGTCTCTGGCGGCACTTGGGATTCCGGACATGGCTGAACTTCTGGGGCTGCAAGGGCAACACCTAAGTCCACAGCTAAGTCTATCTCAGCATCACCACCATCCTCATGATCCACCGGGTCATCGATGGAGTCATCTTCACCTGCAGGCTCTTCCACCTCTACCTCTTCATCACCTCCTAGATATTCGGTCTTCTTTTTCACAGGCCAGTACAACGAAATAATGTTGTAGAGGGCTCTGATGGCAGCATCCTTGAAATGGCTTTGGGATACCCGTTACACAAAGAGGAACTCGAACAAAGATGCCCCTTTTCCCCTAAGAAAACATACAAAGTATTGAGCTGACGTAAATCTAACTTGTAACAGACTAGCCAGAGTACTCGACGCTTGGCACCATTGTGACGCCGAACCAAATAGCTGACGAAACCCTTCATGGATGTGGCATCGCAATTGAGCTTGACAGCATCAGGAATCATCGACAACTTCTGCCGGAACAGATCAACCTACAGGGAACATGGCTGTATGCACACATTAGAAAAATCACCAAACACATGAACATGTTTTCAACATATTTAACTTACATTATTTTTGGCAAACCATCCTGTTCACGCAGCTGGTCAATGTTAACCGTTTTGGCTTCCGGGATCTGTGGACACCAAAGTTCTAACAAGTGATGAAGTACCCTGGCATTGGAAGTCATGGTGGAGAAAGTGATCACACCAACTGACCTGTCGTTGGGCCATTGAAGCAGGCAACCATTCTTGAGAGCTTGCCCCCTGATGGAGGCGTTCATGAAATGACAGCCATGTCTTGTGAGCTCGGCGGAGGTTTCCCGCAGCGTAATTTCACCAACAAATCTGGTAGAACTTTCAAACAGGTGGAAGTTATTCAGTGAGTTTGATTTCAAACAACAGACTCAAAAACCGACTTCTCTGAAATCTGTTATCATCAGAATCTTGCTTTCTGAAATCTGAATATATTCACAAAGGAACGGAGTTCACACTTTTCACAACCAATCNNNGATCTGTGGCATTTCACCTCAAGGGTTGTGGCGTGGAGGGTTTAAAACTTGTTTTTCATTCAAGCAAGTTTCTTCAGCGAGTCGGGGGTCAATTTCCTTTCTTGTGGACAACTTGGTCTTCGTTGTTGTTTGCTTGACTGTCAACTTTCCTTTTCACTCTCAGACAGAACCATCCAATGGACTGGCCGCCATCGTCGGTGGAGTGGGCAAAGCATGTGGCTGAAGCTTCAGAGGACATGGTTGACAGCCCTACACCACCTGAGCCAGGTTCAAGTTCTGCAAAGGCTGTGAGTGTAATGGATGATGAACACAGTTGGCAGGTCATATCAGGTCAACAATCNTGACAGCCCTACACCACCTGAGCCAGGTTCAAGTTCTGCAAAGGCTGTGAGTGTAATGGATGATGAACACAGTTGGCAGGTCATATCAGGTCAACAATCCGACAGTGCAAGTAGCAGTGGCGCATTCCAGTATACTTCACAATCACATGCTGAGCAAACTGGTGTAGCTACAGCTCTGTCTACTTTACGCTCTGCTAAGAGGATCAAGTTACCATGGGAAACAGGACCCTTNTACTTCACAATCACATGCTGAGCAAACTGGTGTAGCTACAGCTCTGTCTACTTTACGCTCTGCTAAGAGGATCAAGTTACCATGGGAAACAGGACCCTTGGCACCGTTATTTGTCAAAGGAGGTCTCAACCTTAAGTTTGACATTCAGCAGTCCAACATTGGCATGGCTGATGTCCTGAATCCACAACCGAAAGCTCAAGCAGTATTTCCGAAGCCTGTGAACCTGGAGGCACCCACACAATTTGTCAAGAAGCGCATTATGTGTACTTCTTACAATATCCAGGATGATGAACTGCGGTCCCGAGCTTTGAACAAATTCAGAGNTGGAGGCACCCACACAATTTGTCAAGAAGCGCATTATGTGTACTTCTTACAATATCCAGGATGATGAACTGCGGTCCCGAGCTTTGAACAAATTCAGAGTCTTAGTCAGTCTCGATTTACATGCAACTCAGATAGGAGTATC
>BGPT01001037.1:248144-274817 GCA_003297045.1 Symbiodinium sp. clade C Y103
GTAACTGGCAAAGCACTCGTGACTTTCACCCCCGCTGTCAAAAAGGAGCTGCTGAGCTTTCACTCTGCATGTTGTCTTGTGATTCGTTTTTCGACGTTACTTTTAACGGCGCACGTTTTACGACAAGCTGGGCAAACGAGTAAACTAAAACACGTATCTANATCTAGTAAACAACGACGGCGCGCGGAGTTTCCAACTGTAGTATCTTGGAAGTTTCCAAACTTCCCATTCATGCATTGGTGAAATAGAGCTGTCAAGACCACCTCATCGTTCTCCCAAAGTTTAAAGAGTCCTGCTAAGGACGTGCCTGGGATCGGCTCTTCGACTTCGTCGGCTGCCCCAGCCATGAGAGGCAAACGAAGACAAACCAACAAGCAAGGCTGAGGTCTTTGTCAAGCAATTTGAAGCCAAAACCACTAGATCAGGTAGGTGAAGAGGCCGTATCACAGAAACCAAATGTTTACATGCATGGACATGTACTGGATGTGGATTCCACTAGTGCTCACTTGATGTTCAGATAACAGTCCAGGTAACAGGATCCAAAAGAATCTGATTCGCCTTGATGAAATTTGAACATACTGAACATATCCCAGAAAATTCACAAACCAAATCATCAGCCAGTGGGGCACTTTGCATCAAATCAGCAGCAGCCCACCATCCGTGGCAGCCTGCGTGGGGATGACATGTGCTTGTAGATTTTTTGTGTTTGTGTCCATGTCTAAGTAGTCAAATCTACTCAACTCGGCCATTTTGTTTTGGCATCCCATACCCCGGAGGGAATCCCAATTGGAAAGGTCCTCGCTAAGCGTACTGTACTGTATCCTGAGGCCTCAAAAGCTAACTGCAGTGATCGGTGGATGAAACATCCTCACTTGCGAGTTGCACCTTGGAAAGGCATGAGTGAACATGTTGGGATCCTCCAGTATGTTTGATGTTTTTTGGAGATTCCGTGGTTGGAATTTGAAAGGCACCCAAATTTCGTCAAGGTACCCAACTTCATATATTTGCGGGCAACATAGGCCAAATACCATGCCGACCCCCACAACTGGTAGTTCTCTAAGATGACACTGGCACGCTCCTCGGTCAACAATTCCTTAGTGATCGTGGTAGATTCATGACTTAGTTATAAAATGGGACAGGAGGATTCTCATCATAGCTTGTGTCCAAACCCGTGTTTTACCCGGCAAGATGCTTCAGCTGGCTGGTCATTGAAAATAACTCCTTGGACTTTGATCCACCACATGTGTGGCAGATCCATCAGACCTTCCAGGCAGGCTTAGGCAGGTGGATTTTTTAATGATTTTTATGGTGAAAAATCACATGAAACAACACCAAGACCACACCCGAAAACACAGTGAACTGATGGCATTAAAGGAACCTTCTTCCTGAAGAGCTTTGGCAGTAGCATCAGTCACCAAAGTAAATCGCACCATCACGAGATCTACTACAAACTATCTATTCCTCACTCAAAAGGTGTTGGTCCAAAAAGCAGCTGTAAACTCAACCACTTGACCAGCTGATGCATTGTGCATGGCAGCGGCGCAACAACACACGGAAAGTGCAGGGCAAAAGAGGGTGGCTGGCACCTGGTGTGAAGTCGTGGAAGAAGATATCAAAGGGGCCAAGTGAATGGCCAGAAAATGGCTACAGATTCAACAGACATTCACAACAATAGTATTGGCGGGATACAAAGCAATGTATGGGGATTTGATCAAAATACCTCAAAATATAGGGAAAACAGCTTTCCGCCTGAGGTTTTAGTTTTCGCCCGGAAAGTCCGCAGGCTGATATTTGAGAACAGGCTGAAATTGGTGCCTTTTGGAAGATGCAGGTATGTATATATTGGTTGTCATTGGTTCGTGGGTAGTGTAAGGGCTTTAGTGCGAAGGGAACATGTCCAGAGCTCTCCTGTCTTTCGGGTAGCTTACAACACCGAAGGCCGATTTGTTGCTGGGAAATGGCGGTGTAAGGTGTGGAAACTTTCCCAGCAACCCTTCCAAGCAGCGGTTGTGCTTTGTCATTCCCAGCTTAGATGAACGGGGGATACTCGCCATTGATCAAGATTGCTGGCTAAAGTCCACACCTTTTAAAGAGAATATCATTCTACATTTGAATTGTTCCGGAAAACAGGTGGCAACCGTGGAGTAAACCCAGATTAGCTTCTTTTCACCAAGCTTTACCTGTGTCTTTGATGGTGAACTCCCCCTTTTGTCGCTGGTAGAACCACGATGGAACTGCCCACGGCTCGTTGCGCGAGGCATCGATTGGCTACTACCAATGCCACCTTTGAGGTGCAAAGTGGCGGCGTTTGAACCATCAAAAACAGGGATTTTACTATCAAGAATGGGGATACAATAGGGATATACTGTGGATATAGTGCCTACCCTCTGGTCATCTAAGAGTTTGCGAAGTGGAAAATGACCGTTTCATTCGATGATGTAGCTATTGGAAATGCTGATTTGCATAGCATCATAGCTATGTCAATAATCATTGGCCATCAAACATCAAAAATGCTGACCAACCAAATGATCCGACGGAGTGGTTTGATCAAGAAAGATTGGCACAAAGTATCCGACATGTGAATGACACCGCGGCCAAAAAATGGATGTGCCCACCCCACCAACGTCTAAAATCCAACAAGGAAACCCCGCAAAAATGCAATGTCCGCCTAAACAATCATGTTTGATAATTTGTCGCACTAGGTGCCCCTTCTCTGGGGTTCCACCCCAGACTTGTGGGGTGTGATGGATATCAACAACACAATCGAATCAAGTTGGGGATACAAAGGGCAGCAACCACAAGAATCAACTAGGAATATCACCCATTGATGCTGGGGTTGCAGCAGCAATGCAAGTCCGCGTTCAACATGCAGCGTGACTGGAGGGATCATCTTCACTCCAGGCCCCTGACCGATGGCATTTGCTACGTCTCGGGCCCCAGTTGGGATGGAACGTTCGACAACTGGCACTCAATTCCTGACCCGGTGAACATTCGAATTGTTCCTTGATCCTGGTTTTCCTTCTATCAGAGTTTCGGTTGCTTCCTGCCATGTCACCATTTTTGTATTTTTTTTAAAACCTTTGTTTGGTGGCCACCCAGTGACGTTGTTCTTCGCAGTCCCAAGACTTCACTAACTTCACTCACAAAACGGCGCACCGAGGCACGAACAGCTTGGACCTTGGATTTCCACTGAAGCGGAGCACATGATCCACCCTCAGGGTCTATGTTAGATATGCTAGTTGAGTGGCTGGTATTAGCATGGGATTAGCTGTGAATGGGGAAGAAATCGAAGGCGCCAATCAAAGCAAATCCGTGGGCGCTTGCTGCGGCTATTTCTTGCTCCATTTTGACTCAGGGGATGTCAGCGTTCTTTATGGAATAGAACTACAACACCGAAGATCAGAAAATGCAGGAGTCCTCCGCACATTTGCTAGGGTCGCGGGTCAAGCTAAGTACAGCTTGCACACCTGATTCAAAAGCAAGATCACTGGGTTAAAAAAGATGGTTCTTAGCCACTTGCCAACTTGGATGCACATCCAAACCCATTCTGTCCACAGTTTTGGTGGTTGAAATCAACGATTTCCACGCCATGGCCTTAGTCGCGGCAGCCAGTACACGAAACTGGGATGAGGCCTGGTGCTGGGGCTAGAGACAATACCAATGATGGATAAGGAAAAACCACGTGGGAAAAGATGGGAAAATCATGGAAAATCACAATTCTTAATGGGACACTCCAGAATTTCTATGGCCATTTTCAATAGCTATGTTAGTTTACCAGAGGGTATCCTACTGTTTTTGTTTCTGGTCAGCCACTGGGTCGTGTTTTTTTTTGGTAGATCAGGGGCCCAAAACGCTGGTTGAATTCTTGATCTTTCCGAATTGATCTTGTCATGACTTGGGGACTACATCGTTTCGGGACACCCAAATATCACATCCAGTTGGTGATGTCCCCCACATTCTCCCAGTATCACTATCCCAAATTGAACCACGATATCCCCAATGAGGATCATCCCACTAAATGTTTAAGAAACCCTGGTTACGAAGTGCCCATTCAGTAGTTTATTTTTGTTTATAACTGGCTGAACTGAGGCCACAAACACTCACCACTTGCTAATATAGTCTTCATGGTTCTTACAACCAACAAACATTTTCACTGGGGGGGACTGTAGCACATTGAAGCATCACTATATCCAATGATTTGTTCCCAGGAGATTCCCATACGAACTGGGCCTCCAGGTGCTGCACCTTCTAGAGATGGGGAAGGCTGGGATCGGGCCCCGGAGCCATGGAACCGGGAAAAACTGAGAAATCTCTTGGGATCTTCTTGGGGATCTTGGAATAGAAACCATAGAGAAACTATAAAGCCTAACTTTTGGTGAACGAGCCTAGCTCCGGGGATTTCATGACTTTTCCCAATGACTTTTCCCGATTACTTTTCCCAATGACTTCCCAATGGGAAATCCACCATGGGGGATGTGGAAGGATTTTTGTTGGTGCTTGAAGTGAGGTGCCTCAAGCAAATCCAGGCAAACAAGATGGAGCAGGGTCAAAGCCACATAAAATGCCAATGTTACATAGCAGGTCAACTGGGATGATATACTGTATGATATACCCTCTGGTAAACAAACATAGCTATGGAAATGGCCCATCTATAAGTGATTTACTTATTAAAAATGGTGATTTTCCATAGCTATGTTAGCAACCTGTGCTGGGTCTCATATCCTCCCGGTTGACTCAGCGATGTTTTTGGGGCTCTGGTGGCTCACATCAGCACGGAGGCAAATGTCAACCAACCAGACAGGCAGTTCCGGTGGGTTTGGGCAGGTCTTTGTGTTGTTTGAAGTTTCAAGGCATGGGACACGGCTCTGGAAATCATGCAAAGCCTCCAGGTTGCAGAAAATTCAGCATGGCAACCACACCATGTTGGATATTCAAGCTTGGTCCCCAAGTCCACTAGTTCAAGAATTGATCCTGGGAGTCTGTCCTTTGATAGTTACAATCTTGGAAGAGCTTGGGCTATCCGTAGTGGCTAATATGACAATGGTTGGGATACTGAAGCTTCGGAGTCTCAGAGAGGTTCCCATCGATTCTTCAGTCCAAAATGGTGGGACTACACGGCAGGTTTCAGCGGCAATCTCAATGCTGCCATCTCAAGTTTTAAGCTCTCAAAGTGAAGGCCAAACTCAACTCTAACGCCCGACATCGAAGCTTATTTTTCGATGATGTTCAGAAACAAGGGCGACTATTGCAAGACTTCTATGCTTGCTATGCTTGCCCCATTTCCACGGCTTTCCCCTTCACCCAGCAATTTTTGAATGGACCTGGTGTGCTGTGGCACAGGTCAGGCATGACATGCCTCATGTGGACCTGTCAGTGGGGAAACTGCAAGATGGCCTCCTCCTCAGAAATGCATGGGATGCCCTGTGAATCGACAAAATGGTCTGTTCGCTGTGCAGAAAATATAGATGTAAGCAGTGTTGAATAGTGACAAATTGTAAATACGAACATTCATATTTGCAGGCACTGAATTGGCATGAATTGGTCACTGGTCAGAAGATTCAGGGTACAATCTCTTGGCTGCGACATGAATCCAACCTACTTCGCCGATGATTACTCCCTGAAAAGTCAGTAGTGAATTTGATTGGCAATAATTCAGACATAAGGATACCGTTTAGCTATTTAACTATGGAAAATGGGTAATTTCAGATGATGTTCCCAGCTACAAACCTCCATTTATACAGGATTTTCCATAGCTATGTTAGATAACCAGAGGGTATGTATCAGTGCATCTGTATCAACATGAGACCCGTTGGACACGGCAGAACTTCAGCTAGCTGCAAAGGCTAGGAAACTCTTGGAGCATGGCGCCATGGTGAATGCTGCCAGTCGCGTCCCAAGGGCAGGGCTGCGTGGATGCAGTGGCGAGGTGTACCATAGGATCATCGGATGAGTATTTTTTGCAACAACCATAGGGTTCAAACTGGCAAAAATAAATAGGTATCATATTTAAAAGCAAATAAATTAAATAAATAAATGTATATATATACATATATGTATATGCATATGTATATGTATATGTATATGTATATGTACATGTGTATATATATGTATATAATTAACTGCATTTTTATTTGGATATATGGGGATATTTAGGAATAGATTTTGGCCAATGAAATGCAGATGCTTGCAGATGTGGCTACATGGAAGCTTGCAGCATTCAATATTGTGCATCAGCTCCTCCATGGTTTTGAAACTTTGAAGAGGATTCAGCTGGAGGGTGGTTCAATGTATACTTGTTGGTTCGATGGATTATGAAGGAATAAAACATGAACTTGCCCAGCATAATTCAAGTTTAGGGTTGATTTCTATCCCTCTTTGCAGGTCACATCCTCATGTTTTGTTGGTCACATCGCTTGCATCACCTTTTTTGGGACTATTGAACCACTCCCCAAGGCTTCCTTCGCATCTCCACGCTATTCTCATCCGCCCAGATGGCCACGGCGTGACACCCTTGATGTTCGCAGCAGACGGCAACGCGCCGGACATCGTGAAGCTGCTGCTGGAGAATCAGGTGACGGCCAGGGCGGATGGCGATGGCAAGGTTGGCAGAGATGGCCAAAATATGCCTCGGCATTGGGCTTTAAACATTAAAACTGGGTGGATGATGATTTGAGCTTCAACCAATTGAGGGGTTGAGCAGCAAACGATGCGGGTGGTACTTTCCAAGAATCCAGGATGGAAATATTGAAACTCCGCCATTTATCAGAAAAAAAAACTGATTGAAGGTCGGGATTCCTCATTGAATGTGTGATTCCTTGTGGGCCAATAGCAAATGCGTTGCAAACCTGTTGTTTAGCGCGTTGTATTGCATTTCCGGAAGGGCAGGCTGCGCTATTGGGTCGTATCCCCGATGCTTCTCAGTCCGTGGGATTTCTCTGACTCTGACTTGGTTTTGCAATGTTATTTCATGAATAGCTGGTTGGATCTGGTTGGTGGTTTCAAACATTTTTCCGCCCTAGAAATGGGGATCCAAATTGGCCAATTTTGTGGGGATGGAGTGAAACCACCACGCAGATAGATTTGTCATGATTTGTCCCTACATGCGTAGGTTTTGGGCCCCATAGTGTAATTAATCTCCGCTCACAAAACCTGACAATGGCCCATACCAGCAAATCACTCCTTTGACCATCTTGGAATATCTTGGATGTTTCTAAATATAATGATTATGAATTATGATATTATAACTATAGTATATATATATATATACTTGATTGTACTTGTGTTTGTGTTTCATTTCGGCGTTTGATTGCTCAAAGGGCTGCGTTTTTTTTTAAGTTTCAGGCAAACCATGTCTTCTACCGCCAGGCGAATGCAGAACTCTCATCCCAGCTACTTGGCGATGTGGGAAATTGGAGGATGTCAATCATTGGATTGATAAAGGAGAAAATCTACAGTGCAAACAACGGTTGTACCATCAAATGTACGCGTTTTCCTGTAAACTTTCCGTTAAAAAAATAACAAAATTAATGAGTTAATCAGCTCATGGTGTATAATCCACTAATACCCACTAGATTCGCATTATAAATGGGCTATGTTCCATGACCAGCTTGGAGTTTCCGGAGTTCGCTGGCTGGGATCACCACCCCCAAGATCTTCAAGAAGTTGTTTGCAGGAGTTCGGAGGTTGGGAACTTATCAGAATCCCCAAGCGAATTTCCAGTTTGCCTGCTTATAGCTAGATGTGTGCAGGTCAAACCCATATTTTTCCATGGCTTAACCGCAATGTTAGGGTACTCTCTCATGTTTGAAACGTGCAAATCACCATTTTCTATGGTTGGTCAAGCGACTTACTTTGATGTCAACCGTGGCTTCTGAAAGATTGTTGATTAAAAAGTCAGGGGTTAACCTAACTTCTGGATTGTTCTAAGGACAGATTGTCAATTCAAAATTTCAATGTTTATTTCTAAGTTTCTCAGAAGGCATGGGGGATTTGCAAGCCAAATAATGTCAACCAAGATTAGTAACCAGCAGCTTATTAATCTGTGGGGTCCCATGTATATATTGTCACTTCTGAGGGTAACTCACCTTCGCAAACTACTCAACACAGTTTGTCAATCCCAGGTTGACGTTACATCACAGTGCCCGTTTTTAATCATTGGTTTATTCATTTGGAACAATGTTAATCATTTATTTATCAAATGATATTTGCATACATATATCCATACCTACAGCTCAGATAAGAATCAACACTCACCGACTCACCACTCCCACACGACTCGGATCAGCACCGAGTCATGGCATGTGCGCTTTGCTTCTGGCTGCCAGGAGCGGGGGGCAAGATTGGGTGGCAGGTCCTCGCCTGCCAAGAAAAATGTGAAGGAAAGGGGATATAAGTATATAAATTTAAATGTAATATACATATTGGATTTGATATCCATTATGATATATTTAGTATTATAACACTATGATTTACTATGCATCTATACATCAAGAAATATGGTGTAATAAGATAGTTGGGTTCTGCAACCCTACTTCTCTATCCTGAGTTTAGCGCACATTTCGCGAAATGTGGTTGGTTAGATGCGGTTGTTGTTGAATCTTGACATTGCTTGTGGTCGCTTGAGGAGAAGAGCTCAGCCCCCACTGCAGTTGTTTGGTGGTTTCGGGGCATATGTTGTGCCCAATTTGCCCCAGTCACCTCTCAGGCCTGCGACCCTAAATCCATCGGCCGTCAATCGCCAGGAGTGGAGCTGCAAGCACCCTGAAGGTGCGGGGGTTGCAAGACACCGCCAGTACACGTGTATAAACAATGTATGATAGTGATGATTGATAATGTATACTGTACATACCCTCTTGAAAATCGGCTCTGGAAATCACTGGTCACCATGTTTAAAGGAAAAATATTTGAACTAACTGGGCCAGAAAATCCAAAATCCATAGCATATACTTATACTGGAGGGTACATTGTTCCCTGTGTACATATTTTATTACATGTTTTTGATACGCCTGCGTGGCAGCTTCCAGGTACTGCTTGAGGGCAAGGCGGATGTGAACGTGAAGGCGTCGCGATTCTGGTAGATTTAGCAAACATGTTAAAGGGAAGCCTTGCAGTAGGTTGATCGTTGTTTATATATATATATATACAATTATATATATATATATATACATATGTATTTAGTTCCAGCATGTTTGATTTATATTATACATGTGTATATATAAATATTATATATGCAACCAGCCAATGATACAGCTTTTGGATGTTTAGATCAACGTTCATCATGTTTGGATATGATTTTACATATATTTGTATATAGAAACATATATATATATATATATACATATAGAAGGAAACCAGACCTTACTGCGATTTGATTTCTTGTGATTATGGTTTGTTGAGAAAATGGTTTGTTCAATGATTTCGTACTGTGCATTATGTATTTCTCTGTGCAAGCATGCAATTAATGATTCGTTGGTTGTTTACTGGCGTACTAGCAAAGACGCAGCGGCAATGATAAGATTACATACTAATATTTAAGTTTCATTTGCATATGCGCTACCTCAATGTATCTTGATTGAGTTTGATGGCAAGACTTACTAAAACACACTAGACATGTTCCTGAGCTTGTGTCATTTTGTGTCAAGTCAAGACCACAATGCAGCCAATGATGGCATGATGCTGATGCTGTTGGTGGAGCGTGGGCAAATATGGAAACCCAAAACATGTGTTTGGAAGATGTTTTCTTGTTGGACGTTCTCATTTTGTGGGATTGAATTGTAAAGCTTGTTTGGGCTTGTACCCATTCCTGTTGAAACTGAAGCATAGGTTTCTGTTCTGATCAGTTTTAGCCACACAGCATCACACAGCCAGCCGAAAGTTCAACTTTAATTTTCGCCTGCCTTTTTCCTTGCCTCTGACCCCCTGACTCGAGTTTTGATTCTCCAATCAGGTGTGAATGAATAAACCATACAATATGTTTACTTGGTCTTTTCCGAAGTCGGCCAGAAACGGTCTGGTGATGGTCTCTGAAGGTCATGCTCTGCTTCGGCATCTAAAGCGAAGACACATCTTGTGAGGTCCCTCTCGCTCTTTTGGTTGACCAGAACTCCCACTAGATGATTTTGCCATTTAGGATCATGTCAATTTGTCATGGCAAAATGTTCCACAGAAACGCGGCAGGGTGATGGTGTCACCGCATTGATGCATGCTGCGGGAGAGGATCATGCCGACGCTGTTGAGGCGAGACCTGGCATGAAATCCAGCAATGTCTGGATTTTTGGTAAGGGGAAAATGGTTGGGACCAGTTTATCTCAGTTGAACCACCGGAAATAAGGACTTAGTCAGCGAGGTCAACCCAGGATAAATGCATTCAGTTGTCTCATATGTGTGGTGCCATTTGATAATGCTGCAATGACTGAACAATCACTATGTTATGGAGCCCGCCTATTGATGAACTGTGGGTTAATCTATCCAGAATTGACATTGGAAGGGGTTCAACCAACAAGTTTTGGAGTGTATATAAGTATAGGACAAATGGGGTTATATCAGCCTTGGATACGAACTTCACCAGCGCAAATGGAGTTTGATCCCTCAACATGTGCAAGTAAGAGGCAAAACTGGCTTTAATGAGTCTATTGGTGACGGACATAGGGGGCATCAGGTAGGGTACTAACTTCGAGGCTGAACGTCACCAGCAGCACCAAATTATTCAAATATAGTCTACATAAGATGCAGAACAAGCATACAACATGGAGAGAAGAACAACAAAGATAGACGAAGCAATGCGAGAATGCAGACAGAAATGAAAACGCTGCTGGAACCCATGGGTTAGGAAGCTTATTATGATAGTTTGCTGGACCTGAATTCCTGGCTGCTCCGGTCATCGAAGGCTTAGTTACAGCTAGCTAACTACAGTAGCTGTTTATGGTTGACTTGCGCTTCTACTTCGGAATTTGAATCCTTATGCCTTGTGGCAATAAAGCATCGCTGGCTGGAAAACCACCTTTGTTACAGGGAAGTAGACGAAAGTAGAAGAGCGTAATCCAAAAATGGATCAACACGGATAAACAGCCCCATCCTACTGAAGCTAAATTGCAGGCGTTCCCAGGGCCAGTTTAGTTTGAAAAATTTAAGCGGCTGGATGCAGGGGTTGGCAAATGTCCTTTTTTGGTGGATTTTGAACATCACTTGCAGGTACCTGTTGGAGACACCCCCTGGGATGAGCTTTGGAAGCATCTCCTGACAGCAGGTTCTGCTGCAACATGGTGCGAATGTGGACCTTCAAGATCGAGGCGGCTGCGAGCGGCAAGCGGAGACACTGCAGCGGTGGTTCAATAAATGGGACGTGAACTGAAGGACAGACATATGTTCAAATGTTCAAATCAAATCCTGGGGTCAATCAAACCCCAAACATGCGATTTCAACCAAAAATCCTGAGTTCAACCAAGAAGCAAAGTTTACTGCAACCAAAAAATAATGAGGTTCAAAACCATCAAGTATTTCGGATTGAAGCAGCAAAAAAATGCAGCAACAGGAGTTTGGATAGATTCAGAAAACTAGCAACCGAATTTCAACGACCGACAAGCGGCTTGTGCCCAAATGGATGGTACCCATGGACCCCATAGGATGCAGGCCAGCGCAGGCAATGACATGAACAAAACAATGTGCATTCTTAGCTTCATTGTAGTGATGGTAGTGCAGAGTCAGTGGTTTTTTTACACGCAGTGTTTCATGTGCCCTCTTGACCCAGCAAAAGACATCAAATCTGACAGCCACCGATTTTGCAAGGTGGATGGTCAGTGTAATCACATGAGTATGGGGTCAAATTGAAGACCCTGAATTCAGATTTAATGCAGACTCGCAGTCATACAAAAACAATTGGGACGACATGAGCCAAGTTCAGTTACAAAGTGGTGCCCTCTGCTTACAATGTGTAATCTCATCCCGCAGTTTCAATCACTCAATCACCATACATATCGATAAGCAGCATCCATAGTTCCCTGTCAAGCTATATAGTTGTGTAAACCAACTTAGCGAGGGGCACATCACCCCAACCGGACTCATCCTGCCAGATGGGCAGAGCGCCCTGATGTATGCCACGCGGAAGAATGCCACGATTCGGCCGCGGCACAATTTCGCACCCATGGTGGGAGACATGGCGGGCACGGTGACGGGAAAATGCGACTGTCAGTCAAAAGCTCCCCCCCCGGAAAAACAAAGATAGGCAAGTACAAAACCCCGCGGAAAAAGATAGGCAAGTACAAAACCCCGCAAATATGTATAACTAGTGATGAATTACTTGTTTTTTTTGGTGTTCCTATGTGTGCACAGAAAAAAAAAGTTGCTTTATTAGTAATTAGTTCTGTTTGAATGGCAGGTTCGGGCGGCATGATTAGAGCATCTAAGATCCTGAACGCCTGTAGCCCTTCAGTTGGCTGACTTGGGCATGAATTGTGGGGTGTCCTGCGTTTCAATAGGCGAGCATGCATCCAAGCAAATTATAGGGATCCGACCACTTCCGAGTTGGAAGACTTCGCGGCTACGATGTTATTATCATGTTAGCAGTTAGCACACCAGAATGAATATTGCTACCATCAGTGCAGCTTTACATGCGCCAGTCTAGTGACAGCAAACCCACATGGATGCTGCCTTTGAATCGGTTGCTAGCCCGGACACACATGTTATTCCAACAGGAACAACATCCATGGAGATAAGGCCACATGACAAGGGCAACGGTGCACCAGCGTCCTGCTGTGTGGAACTCTTCCGTTCGCTGAGGTGGAGTACATCAACAACTGTTCGCATCTTCCATCGGCCACTGGATTTGAATTCGTCGTTTGTGGCATCATTTGGGCAGTTGGAAGTGCATGCCCCATTGCGGTTGATTCTACAATGTGGTTTCCCCCCAGTAAGAGTTGATGTATATGTACACACCCATCTAAGTTTGGATATGATATATCATGATATATCTACCACAAAGCATGCAAGTAAAGCTAGGCTATATTTGATAACACAACTTGCCTCCCTTGGTGCGCCCATATTGTAGGATGGTTCTTGACTACGGCATCGAGATTTGAGGTCATGGATCTGCTGCTGGAAGCGCATGCCGATTTGGCCGCTCGGCGGTGGATGGGAAAAAAACACGATCTTAAAGACGTTTGAAGCCATCCAAAACAGGAGAAAAGCATAGAAAAGCCACATGTGCCATGGTCAAAGCATTGGTTAGTTTTCCATGTTGCTGAATGGTCATCAGATGTCATCAGTCATCAATCCATTCTAATACCGATTATAGCTATTTATATATTCCATGGCAAGGATTCCCGATATGAGATGCATGGCAATTGCAGCCCAGGAAGGTGTGTCCGAAATGTGGTTGTCCATGGTCCCCCAAGGCCCCAAGGCGTCCATTTTCCCAGTTCCATCCCCATTTTGATGGTTGAAATGGCCATTAACCTAAGTGACCTAAGATGTTGAAGCCCAACGAATTATGATTTGGGATGACTTGGGATTGTTGTTCCACTTAAACCCTGTCATTTTTTTAGTCACGGGGTTGGCCATCTATTTTCCAGTCAAACTGCGAGCCCAATTGGGATCAATGCTCCCCTATGGGCACCCAGGAGTTGCGAGATAAGCAGGGTAAGCGCGCTTTAGACCTTGCAGGACGGATGCCTGGGTTGCAGGGGATGGTGTCGCAGGTGATGGGCTAGGGAATTGGGGCTAGTAATTAGCCATTAGTAGATAGTAGTAATTAGTAGCCTGTAGCCTCCAAAAAAATGGACGAGTCATTTCCCACTTTACCATTACTATAGTAGGTTTTGAACTTTCTATCCTTTTGGCGGTTGTTCTGCGCCACTCGCAATTGACTTCTCCGTGATTTTCAGTGTCAGCGCCCCCCAACTCGTTTTTGCAGAGGAGCAAAGGCACATCACTTGCTGCTGACGTACCACAATCAGTTGGAGCTAAGGAGGTTCGGCCAGCTATCAATTAAATGGCACTGCAAATGAACTTACCCTCTGGTAAACTAACATAACTTTGGAAAATCACATTTTTTTAATGGAAAAAACCACTATAAATGGCAATTTTCAATAGCTATGTTAGTTTACCAGAGGGTAAATGGCACTGCAAATGAGGTCGAGGATTCCGTATCCAGACCCACATGAAATATTGGAGAAGGACATTGCCACTACTCGTAGAGCGTAGGTCCAGCCACCTCAATTTGGAAGGCCTTGGGTCTTCGTATACTTGGACACTTGAGCCTCTACTGTATAGGTATGCATGTTTCATGGGGATTCAGCAACCCCACAACGATGACCAAAAAATGGATGGTTACTGTATAATTCTGTGTCCTAATTAGTGGTTTTTGGTGGTAAACGGGCCCTTCCTGGGATGCTGCTAGCTGAATCACTATGAATAGTCCTATGCCATCCTGTACCAAATCGCGATGTTCAGTGCTTCTCAATTTTGAATTGTCGTGTGGATGATTTCCCTTGGTTTTGCCCATGGCGGATTCTCCATCCAGGCAGTAGGCATAGCCTGGTATAGCTTGGTCTGGCAGGATCATTGATGCTTCTTCCCTGAGATTTTTTAGCCGTGAATGTAAAACTGTTCATATTCCAGTAGCTTTTTGGGCAACAAGTATTGTCCAGACTTGTCCGTGGATTCAATGCAGCCCAAAAAAACATAGACCAGTAGTCTATTGTTGTTGTTGGTGGTTGCTTTGTAGTACATCACCATTCAGCCCGGGCACTCCCCAAGGTTTCCCCGCTGGTTGGGTGTTTGTTGGGCGGTGAAGCGCACCAGGCAACAGCCGCCCGTGCGCCCTGGGGCCCCTGGGGCTGGGGCTCCGGCCCCGTCGGACCTTCCGTAACGGAGAGTGTCCAACGCTCGGGCGGCGCCCACAGAAAGATTGTAACTGGGATGTAAACCAGCAATCGTAGGGAATTTACCCTTTGAATCCCTTTGATAAACTAAGAGTTTGCTATGGAAAATTCATGAACATGGCCTATTTAGTTCAATGATTTACCATAGTATGAATGGTGGTTGTCCATAGTATCATCGTTTTGTTGGTTTGATTCTCATTGAGATCATTTCAGTCAACATCTAGAGGCAAACCACGTGGTTTTACCCTTCAAAATATGTGTTTCCTACTTGCAAATACTTAAACCAATTCTTGGAATGGACCTTGGTCACATTTGCCATCATCAGATTAACCGATTAACCCATAGACACCACTGAACCTGAGAGATTCTCTGAGGGCCAGACACTCCGTGTTTCACCCCCTGCGAGTGGTGACGCCGGGTTCAAGAGAGTGGTGATACTATAGCAGTGTAATCCAATGTTTATTTTCCAGGGGTATGGTTTCGCATAAATATATGTGTAATTATGTGCACATCGTATATAGTTGGATAGAGATGTGGGCAATACACAAATGTACATGCACGTATGTTCACTCATGTTTTTTTTTTGGTTGGACACAAGAAAAAACAACATTGTGTCATTCAAATTTGCCAGTGCTTGCAGATTATGTTTGAACCACCGAAGGCAAAGCACAAAACAACAACAGATACAACAGATATATATATATATCTATATTATAGGTTTATATATATATCTATATAATATATTAATATAGACTAAATACAAATGTATGCATGCTATTTTGCAATAAGTGCCTGCGAATTCCTGAGCCACCGAAGGCAAAACAAAAAACATTAACACATTCATACATTTCTATTTAACAAGTGTCCATACAGACACAACATCAGCATTGAACAATTATATCTCTCTTGGACCTAGGTTTTACTCCGGGTTCGCCTGGACATGCTGCATCCAGGTTTCTTCGAATTCCGAAGGCTAGAGATGTTTCCAAAGGGTATGTAGTGGATTGAAGCAAGGCATCTCATTAATTTGAAAGAGCTAGTCCATGCTAGTCCCATGAGCATGACAGGCGTCTATGAATCCTTCAGCCAGAATCCATCCTAGCAGATTCGTGGCAAATCTGGAGGCACCATTTGGGCCAGCGGCCTATCAACTATATCCCAAAGGGATCAGTTGCGAGTCAAAAAAATGTGGCGGGATGAGGGGTGGCCATGGAGTTGTCTCTCTTGGTCTCTCCCTCCGATCGCCTGCTGTTCCAAGAGACAAGAGACTTAAGTTGCTTCGGTTTGGAGTGAGAAGCTTGTTATGGTGTGGTGCTAGGAAGATATTAACCGTTTCCAAGTCCTTTTCCGTTTGCCTCATTGCCTCATATCCTCATATCCAGGTATTGATGTTTGCGTGAGTTGCTGCAGCGATATCACAGCACGCTTAGAACCACAGTTTGTTCCATTGTATTGATTGCCCAAAGTCTTGTTGTTTGGTTGACCTTTCATGCAAACAGTGCTCTTTTTGAAAGAAATTAATGACCCATTTCTTCGCCCAAATCGCTCCGCTGTCGCGCTGTGCCTGACATCTTCACCAAGGACGAACCTGTCGGTTCAGCTGGCTTTGCCAAGGTCTATGAGGATGTCATGGGGTCATGACCTATACTATACACACGAAGTGCTTCGTTGCTACCACATGGAAGGTCAAGCTGCTAAAAGGCATGGGGATGAAACCAGACAAAGTTGGACTGGAATAAAATAATAGAACATTGTTGAATATATACATTGAGATCATGAGCAACGCGGCAAGTAGAATCGAGGTAGCGAACGGGAAACTACACCAAGCCGCACACCGCCGTAGAAACCCTGCAGTATTCCGCATCATCTTTGGTTGATTCCTGGCAAAAATTGGACGCAACTTATTCTCGGGAAACTGATTATTTGACTTGGTCTGATTGCCCACTTGATTTTTGTTTTCATGAGTGTTGATCATGGGGTACAAATGATCCCAACATATCCCAACAAAATTGGGCAGATGATTCCACACTTGATTACAAATTGTAAACGCCAAATAGCAAGTCGATTTTATATGGCTGATCCCCATGAAACCATGTTGTTTGCATGATTTCAAGTGAGGTTCCGGGCGAAAAGAAACACAGGACTCGCAGTGGCGAGAACCGGAAGATGTGTGGCGGAGCAGATACCATGCCTGCGAGCCTAGATCGGCTCCGCCACCTCATAGGACTATATCATGTGTGCGTGGAGGCATGTTGTAAAGGGCATGAAATATCCATGTTTATAGATAATAACATATGTCGGCGTGTTTGGATTTACGTTGGAAGAGGTGTACTTTTTTGTAGTTGTAGTGTTCTTCTGTGTGAATCAACTGGACTGAGTTTTCTTTCAAATCAACGTTGCCAAAGATCAGACGATAGACTATTCCTGGATGTCATTTCCCAGATAGAGAACAGCTGGCTAAGAAGCCTTATATCCGAACCCGGTGGTATATAAGATATGCCCAATTGATTCCACTTGCATTTGCATATGGGTTATGATCAATGTCCTGCAGTTGTGACCCTTTATCAGATATAAGTCAATTACAACCCCATTTATGGAATGATAAACCCATTTATACCCATTTTCAGCTGGTATTTCGGGTTTTAACTCGAAGGCTGATGCACATCCAGCGGTATCAAAACTATGCATCCCAAGATCTAGGTAGAAGGAGCCCATCCTGCTGGAATCCTAGCTGAAGAAATCACATCTCGCTCAACAACGTAGAGAACCACTCTGGAACGTTGATATAGACCCTGAACATCACCCATTTTTAGTGGAAACTCATCTTCCAACCCCTATCTGGCAGGGTCTATGTGAATTTACTGGAGGCTATGCTGCAGTTTAATCCCAAAAAGGTACCCAACATCAATTTTCTATCTGGTGATCTCCCGATCCTTGGTGAAGCCAGGTCAAATGCATAGCCGCTTGGATGACCCAACAGATTTATTGGAGGTACCTACCATATATGAGGCCTATGTAAGGGCTATGTATCAGGGGACATGCCCCCAAAATAGCTCTATGTGGAACCGCCTGCAGTGCCTGCAGTTTAGCTACCTGAAATGGCAAATGATTGTGTGTGTGTGTGTGGTTTTATATGGTTTAATCATGATCTTCATGTTGGAACGTGTGTACACCAGTCTTTGTGAGCATCAACCTTATCATGTCCGTCATGTATATAGATATCCCGTTATTGCCTACTGGTTACTGGAAGCACAGTAGAAACACCATAGCTAACAGCATTAAGATGATAAGTGTACAATTCTTACAATTAATACATACATAAATAAATATATACATACATACAATTCGGTAAAAATATACTCATATATTAGCCCCCATATTTGGGGTTTAAAACCTCAGCTGTGAATAATATCGTTTGGACTTTGCCTAAGATCAGCTGGTGCGCTATCCCACTTCCCCCACCTGAGGCTCAGATGCGGCCCAAGGATCACGGTTCTGGTGACGAGGGGCCGCTGCTTGGTGTAAGGCTTTGCTGCTGTGGCATGGTATGGTTGTATTACTCATTGGATCCAATTGAACCCAGAGACCTGTCATGGGGACAAAATGGTTTCCAGCTAAAATGTTCCCTTCAACCAATGCGGTGAGTTTATACAAAATGAAATGGTGATCTGTTACTTGAAGTAATTGGTGGGCAAGATTGGAACATATGCCATTTGTTCATTTGAAGGAACTGGATGTAGAACCTGGAAATGGAATGCTCAAAGATCAGCAAAGAACCAACCTTTTTCTCCCAGGTAAGGTCTTTGCCATGTGAAAGTTGATTTTTCGGAATGGTTCTGTCTAGTCTGGGGGTATGTTTGCCGTTCGGAGCCACCAGTTCCCCTATGACCCCGGCATATTTTCCCCCTTTCGAATTAGAGACAACCTTAGTTGCCAACTGGTTGCTAAGCCTTACTATACATGCATATATATATATATCCTAAGCTTGCAGCCAGCCAAGAAGATGTTGGTTGGAAAGCCCAAGGTCTTGGAAGAAACCAACCCCACCAACCAGTTCCAAGCAGTTTTGCCAAGGTTCTCATCTGTGGTGAAATGGTTTCACGGACAGTCTGGGGGGTTGCTGGATCAGGTCACTGGTACCATGGACATGTTGTTTTTCGAAGACGGGGGGGTAGGATACCCTCTGGTAAACTGTTACATAACTATGGAAAATCACAATTTTTAATAGGAAAATCCACTATTTCTATGGCAATTTTCGATAGCTATGTTAGTTTACCAGAGGGTATCTACGAAGTTTTCTTAAGCAATCACCAAGTTCATGTACTAGACGTAGTACGATTTTGACCTATGGTTATTTGTTTACACGTATGTCATGTCTCTTGATTGATACGCTTTTTGGATCTTTTTGGGATGCAGCAATATCATAATATCTATGGCCATTTCATGAAGCCAAATTGGAGGTATGTAAGGGCTAAGGGAATATCCCATCAAAGGTGGCCTTATATATGGTACAGTAATGTACAGTACCTCCATTTTAGGGTCCTGAAATTCCCGGTGACAATACATTGATGCACCAACCGGCGACGAGGATAAAGATCTTGACGCAGCAGTGTTTTGTCGGTATCTCAGTAGAGCCACTGGTGGAGGGATAGCGCAAGGTAGTCCCTTCCTCCTAATAGCAAGCACACCACAACTATCCAAAACCCTGGCGGAATGTGGTTTATCTGGTATTTTGGGTGGTCGCTTATTATGAAGAGAGGTGATTACTAGGAAAATGTGAGAGAATATATATATATATATATATATACATATAAACAACCAGAGAGGCAGAGCATAGTCCTCAGAAAAGACTGCAAGGAATAAAGATGAATAAATTGTCCTGGAACTCGTACATCGGATCCTTTCACCACAGTTGTTTGAGGACCAAACACCAGAAGGGTCATGCAAGTGTATTCCAGAGTACCCACTAAACCTCCATTCTGCTCCCACATTTTCGCCGGTGGCAAAATTCAGCACCTCACAGATGCAGAGTTTCAAAGTTTTTACATGTCCATGGCATAGACTCTTCTCTATAGGTTTTATAATGTCTATAGCATCCAGTCTCTGGTCTTTCAATTGTTTTGGTGCGAAGCAAGAACTCTACATTTAGACACGGGTCATGGAGTTAATTAGCTGCTTAGTACCTGGGTCACATCCCATTATAGCATCCTATAACTGGGTCTATGTCATGGGTATCCACTTACTAACGACTCAACCAAGTTCATGTCCCAAGGGGAGTCAACCATTCCCCCAACAATGAATGGTTCATAATTATGAAGTTCACAACCCTCATATGTTGTTGGTGGTTGATAAAGCCCTAGTACATGTAGGTGTCACCGTTGGGGTTTTGCTAGATCCCCATAAATTTCTTCACCTTCATCACACTCGCCAAGTTTTCAAGGCCTCGCAGAAGACCGGGTAAAGCTGCAAAGAGCACCAGTCTCTCCAATGGCTGTGTCTCAAATGGCCGAAAAAGATGTAATTTACATTAATTTATTGTACAAATTTGTTACTGAATTGATGGCGGACAATACACATATATATTATACACGTGTGTGTGTGTGCATTTAGAGATAGATACAATATGGCAATTTGGTAAAACAAGAGTTGGTGTGCACATATATATATATATATATGGGTGAGAAAGATATGAACAGCTGGTTGATGTTTTAAACTGGTTCTGTCTTTCTGCCGCAAAATTTGGATGACGATCCCAATTGATCTTTAGTCCCAGAGACTTGCATGCAATGGTCGAGGACTCCTGACTCCTGACTCCTGTACTTGTTTTTTGTTCCTGGGAGTTGAACGCCTGCACCTGGGAGTTCGTGCACTTAAAGTGTTCCAATTGGAGGCCGATTGCTGCGCGCATTTTGAGGCACACAGATCATAAGAATGTCTCTGTTGATCTCAATCCAATCCGTATCAACAGCATGTGCTTCGTTCTGGGGTCCAGCTCCAATTCTAGTTCTAGATTGAGATCAAGACACGTTCTGCGCCAAACGGTTGTGCGGAAATTTGACATCAAACAATTCGGACGTTGCTTTGTGGCTTCCGTCCATGCCAGCTCTGTTAATCTTGGCTTGATGAATGGCAAGAATTGAACAAACCCGTCTATGGGGACCTTCTTTGGGCAGGTACTATATGAAGGTATAGTTTTTCGGCGCCTTTTGTACCTTAAATAGGCCACATGGGGGTATGTGCTTTGCATGCTGAAACCTGCTAACAATTGATGTTTGTTTATGCAGGGTATCTATGATTGCCATAGATTGCCACAATACTTGCTTGATATTTGTGATCCTTTTCTTTTCCATCAACATTTACAGATTCCCAGTCCCCCTTTATTTATGCTTCAATGCTTCTCAACCAGATAGACCATGATAGACCCATCAAATGCTGTGGGGCCCGTATGAATCCCCACCAGGTGATAGATGTTTCAGTTCCGCTTGGTGTAGAGGGAAAACGGTTGTTCCATTTTACTGCTGCGGGGTGCCGCATAGGCCAACTTGGTGTTTAAGTTTCAAAGATACGTTGAGAAACTAAGGGGTGATAGATATACCTATACTTATCATTACTTATCTACACTTCATTGAGTTTACAAACCAACTTCCCTGGGTTTGAACTTTTTGGGACACACCATTCGTGACGACAGCTGACACGGGTTCCGTGCTTGGATCATGCAAGTGGGATCGCCCCAAGATGTGGCTACATGAAAACAATTTCGGATTACTAACAATAAAACACTCAATGACTTGTAGGATCCTGATGGGTTCTAGTAAGTTCTAGTGAAATCTGTGGTTCCCTTAGCCTTTTCAGATCTTTTGAGTTTTGATCCCCATACTCACAGCTGACACATAGATGAATTTGTAGGGCGACCGACCGACCTTGCAGCTGGTGATGGCGGTATTCTCAAGGTGTTTCGAGATGGACATTCTGAAGGGGTGCCATAGTGAGCTGAGTTGGTGCAAATAACTATATCACTAGATTGGTTTAAGGGAAAATTTACAGGAAACCCCTATATTTAATGGGAAAATCCATGGTTTCCTGTAAATTTTCCCATTAACCAATCCATTGACTAAACATAGTAACGAATCGATTTATGATGGAGATACCTAACTAGTTCGATGCGGTTAAGAACCAAAAACCAGTATTTGGAGTATGATTTGTGAGTCCTTTCTCACGCAGCATTTGGATCCATAGGGTTGGATTTTGGATAGGGATCTAATGTGCTAAAGTCAATAAAACTCCTTTAATGTGGATATACACTATGAATATAATATGGATGTATGTTCATATGTACCTTGCTATTTATATTATATATATATATATATATACATCAGGGGGCCAAAGATGCAAGGTCATCTTTTGCCGTGGAACTGGCCCTCTTTTTGGGGCCTTACAAGCATTGTTTCTCTGAAACTCTTGGGCCCCTCCAACATGGGGCCGGGGCAACAGAGGTTCGGCTAAAGAAAAATGAGCTGGCACGCGCAGAAATACCAGCAGGAACCAGTCAGGACACACTTGGGAACAGTCTTCCGTGCAAAAAGTTGCCGCCAGGACTGGCCAGGACCACCNGTAGCTGTGCAAGTTGCTGGCAAACCAGGCCCCACTTTTGGCGCCTTCAACATGCAAGCATTCTAGCCTCGTGAATATGGGCCCTCGTAGTATATACATTGTGGATATATTGGGTATAGGATGGATGTAAAATATGGATATTTCGTATGGATGTAGTATGGTTTACTAGTATTAAATTATCGAAGGTAAAGCTGCAATCCCATCCCCGCAGATCAATTTCCTCCCAATCCCGGCTCCCAAAATGCGCAAACGATCATTCCAAACCAGGGCTTCTGGGGGGCGCAACAGGTGAGATGTATTTTTTGTAAGAATAACACTTTTCCTTATTTTTTCTTGGAAGGCACCTTACTTCTTGTGCTATATGTATCAATTGCATACATATATAGTACATTTATGCATGTCATTGCCATTTGCAAATGTGCACACTATATGAAATCCTTCTGCTTGTTTTGCATATGTTTCAATCAGTGGCTCCATTTCGCTCACCACAGCACGCAACGGCTGCGATCGCAGAGCCTGGGCGTTCCTGCCGCGAAACCAGACGTGGATGTTTCGGAAATTGCAGCAGCTGGAATGGTCGTGGAGATGTGCTTTCCACTAATATAGACCCTGCCAAATAGGATCAAATAGGGCTTGGAAGATATGTTTCCACTGAAAATTGTTTATGTTCAGGGTCTATGTTAACTGGGGAGAGGGTAAGTGTTTGTTGCTTGCATACTCATCTTAGGTGTGTCTGAAAATAGGTCATACCCCAAGGTGCATACCCCCCCTAAGGTGCATTTTGCATAAGGAAAATGATGGTTAAGCAGCAGCTTGTAGGCAATTTGTAGGTTTGATTCGGGGTACCCTTTTGCAGACGAACCGATATGACAGAGCCGATGTTTTTTTTGCGGTCTTTGATGGTGAAACCATTGGCTTTGTGGCACCTGCGTGCCCCAATTCGAACGGGAAATCCATAATGGGTTACCCTCTGGTAAACTAACATAACTATGGAACATCACAATTTTTCATGGGAAAATCCACTATAAATCACAATTTTCAATAGCCATGTTGGTTTACCAGAGTCCTCAGAGGGTATACCCATATGATACTCATATCATTGTATTATTCCTTATCAACCAACTGTTTTTTCGTTTTCCCCAGCACGCCAGCGCCGTCCTTGCAGATGGCGGCGATGTCTTGCCGTTGCACTCCTCCTTGCAAATGGCTGGCCTGGAGCTTTCGCAAGAGGCGCTTTGGAGAGCATCCCCATTGTTCTTGATACCCTCTGGTAATTAAACGTAGCTATTGAAAATTGCCATAGAAATAGTGGATTTTCCCATGAAACATGGTGATTTCCCATAGTTATGTTAGTTTACCAGAGGGTAAATCATGTTAACTATCGTGAACTCCTATTCTTGGCGGACATATCCCAAGCTTGGTCCCCCCGGGAGGTGGAGCCTCCTCCCAGCGATGCCTCGGAACTCTGGCACTTCTGGGGCGGTGGAGGCACGGTTCGGGCGGAGAGGCGAAGCTCCGGTTTTGTTGAAGTCAATGACTTTTATATAAGAATAACATATAATAGTAACATATAAGAACTTAATATTATATCGATTGAAATTAGTTAATCGGTTTTATTTTTGGGTGTTATTTGGACATGTGGATATTGCAAAAAGGGGATTGTTATGCATGATTGTCCGTGCTTATCCATGATTTTCAATTGATTTTCAATTGATTTTCGATTATTATCCATGATGATCCATTAATAACTTCATACGGATATAATATGTGATAATATCATAGTATCTCTATTTGGATAATTTGGACAAATGAAAATTTGATACCAGGATGATTTGTTCATTCAATATTATTATCCATGATGTCCATCATATTACCACTATTAAGATGGATACTAATGGATAATTAATGGATATTAATGTATAATGGACGATTTCTTTGTTGTACATGCATATATCATATGATAATCCAATGGAATATTATATAATTGGATTATGATGACTATGATGGAATAGACTAATTATCTGGATATTAATGAATATTTAGGGGAATATGGTGGGTACAATCCTGAATTTGTTGAGTCAGTGATGTCTTCCCAGGCAACACAGGAATGTCTGGCCAAGTCACCTTGCTGGACACGGCCGAAACGCCGCAAGAAGAGGCCCCGGTAGAAGCTGGTTGGAACCCGAGAAGATTGTCGGTTTGAACCATGTTTTTCATATTGTTTCAACACGTTTTAACCAGGCCAAGTGGAGGTTTACCCTCTGGTAATTAAACGTAGCTATTGAAAATTGCCATTTATAGGGGATTTTCCCATTAAATTGGTGATTTCCCATAGTTATGTTAGTTTACCAGAGGGTACAGTTTCTGATGAAAAGCTTGGGGTGCAACCATCAAAGATGTTGATTCAAGCAAGAGTCACTTGGTTTGGACCGACAGAAACAAGCTTTTACCAAGTAGAGATGGTAATCAATCAGAGTAAGTTTGGAGAACACCAACCGAAGTATGGTTTTTAACATGCTTTAGCCAAAAGATACATGTGAATGGTCCATGTACATTGGTTTATGTATTACCCAAAGAAATACCAACAGTTTTGCTTCGTCAAGCATGTCAGTTGTTAAATGCAATTATTTGTCCAGCCAAGAAGGGATGGCCCGCCCGCAAACAAATCAATGATTTTGGATAGAGTTTGGATCTTGGGTGTACAACTTTAGCCTTTTTCAGACTTTCTTGCTGTTGCCAAGTTGGATTGCCGGCAGTTTTTTAGAAACCTACCAGCCAGCCGCCCAAGCATCCTGGATCCAACAATACTTTGGAGGAGACCATCCCCTTCCAATTTTCCCACAAGGACATCAAGCTTGAGGCCTGAAAACTCTGGGAAAGTCCTGGTTCAACCGACAGGTGAAGGGTAGGTGAAACATCTGGGTTGATGTTCACATTCTTATGCACATTTATGTAACACTAAGACTGGGAAAAACGGTAGAATACCCAGCCAGAACAGCATTGCGCGTTTTGATTTCTTGTTGCTCTGGCAACGACTCTTTGATGTTCCATGGGTCAAGAAAGCCTTGGCAAAATCTGCCTTGGCAAAAGGGTCAGCGGCTGCAGCTGGTTGCAGGGCTCCGATTCTTATCATCACTATGATGTGTTCATTCCAGTAGTAAACCATGCCCAAGGCATTGAATTCATCATAGGGTAAACCCTCGTTTTAGGAGGATGGAAAGTTACCTGACATGATTGGTTAAGGGGATGGTCAATATTGAATTTACCACATTAACAGTGAGATGAGCTGTGATGGATGAGTGATATCAACATGTCTATTCAATTCTATTCATATGTTGCGGTTGTGTTTGCCACATTATTGCCAGGCACATGCATGTTTATGTTGGCAGATTCACCGTTGGTTTGTTCATGTGGGTTATATAAAGCTCTATGTTTATTTGATCCACATGTTTGGTGTTGCAATGTAGGGGTTTCTGAAAATGGTGGTACCACTAAATCATCCATGTTCATAATGATTTTCCACTAAAAAACCAACCATTTTGTGGTACCCCATTTTTTTTTTGGAACCCTCCATGACAGCCGACGCAGGTGAGCCAGCGGCGGGCCAGCCGCCCCGGTGCCGGGCAAGGCGATTTGACGGGGGATTTGGTGGGGGAACTCAGCAATTTCCAAGGGGACACTGCGGGTTCCGGTGGTGCTTTCCTGTGGTCCTGGTGATAACTACAATGTGGGGCCCCCAAGATAACTAAGTTGATGAACAAAACTCCACTAACTTTGGTTTTTGATACGCAAAGAACTATATTTGTTGGGGTTTATAAACCAACTAACATAGCTTGGGGGCCCGACATTGTGTTCGTTGTGTACTTTACATCTGAGAAAACGAAAACACCCGAGCATCTAAAGGGCACCTCGGATACCCTCAGGTGTGGCCCACTGCCGTCGCCTTTTCCAGGTACCTTTGTGCCTTGGCAGCCCGTATTGAGACTAACCCCCAGTGCGCAGATGGCAAAAATCTTTGATCACTGTTTGAACGGGATTTTGCCTTTCTATCTTTTTGGGAGTTGCAACGCTATATGTCTTTTATAATTATATATAATCGAAGGAAGTTTAGAAGTGAAACTTCCGACAATATGGACAGTTGAAAAGCAGAGGTGAGAAGAGCCAAGATGTGAAGAGCTCAGCCATG
>BGPT01001037.1:274833-322230 GCA_003297045.1 Symbiodinium sp. clade C Y103
GAAGTAAAAAGTGTTAAAAACTGTCATTCTCGGAGCACTTTTGGAAGTTGAGATGTGGAAAAAGTGCACGGCGCTGTGGCGCGAAGCACATTTGAAAGTAAAAAGTGTTAAAAACTGACGGTCTCGGACCACTTTTGGAAGTTGAGACGTCGAAAAAGTGCACGCCGTTGTGGCGCGAAGCACATTTGGAAGTCAAAAGTGTTAAAAACTGAGGGATTCGGAGCACTTTTTGACGATTCGATGATGATTCGATGTCGAAAAAGTGCANCACATTTGGAAGTCAAAAGTGTTAAAAACTGAGGGATTCGGAGCACTTTTTGACGATTCGATGATGATTCGATGTCGAAAAAGTGCACGCCGTTGTGGCCCCAAGCACATTTGGAAGTCAAAAGTGTCAAAAACTGAGGGTTTTCAGCATATTTTGAGATGTCAGTTAACTAACTGAACTAACAACTTAACAACTTAACCACTTAACAATTGAACAACTTAACAACTTAACCACTTAACAACTTAACAACTGAGTGAGTTAGTTTGTCAGTTAGTTAGTCAGTTAGTCAGTCAGTCCGTTAGTCAGTTAGTCGGTTAGTCAGTTGGTCGGTTAGTCAGTTAGTCAGTTAGTCAGTGAGTCAGTTAGTCAGTTAGTCAGTTAGTCAGTTAGTCAGTTAGTTAGTTAGTTTGTTAGTTAGTTAGTCAGTTAGTCAGTTAGTCAGTTAGTCAGTTAGTCAGTTAGTCAGTTAGTCAGTTAGTCAGTTAGTCAGCTAGTCAGTTAGTCAGTTAGTCAGTTAGTCAGTTAGTCAGTTAGTCGGTTAGTCGGTTAGGTATTTCGTCAGTTAGTCAGTTAGTCAGTTAGTCAGTTAGTCAGTTAGTCAGTTAGTCGGTTAGTCAGTTCGTCAGTTAGTCAGTGAGTCAGTTAGTCAGTTAGTCAGTTAGTCAGTGAGTCAGCTAGTTAGTTTGTTAGTTTGTTAGTTGGTTAGTTAGTCAGTCAGTCAGTTAGTCAGTTAGTTCGGCAGGCAGATAGATAGACAGATAGATAGGCCGACGCTCCAACCACCTTTTGATCCATCAGTGGATCTGCTCTGCCATCCATGACTCACAACAACGAACCTCTCCTATAGGTTTGCCATTTCGGAAACTTCCGCCACCGCCTTGTGCGGTACTACTGGTATATGCGAGTGTATGAACACATGTACATAGTTACATCTACATAAATGTCAGCAAGACTTTTGATATGCATAGATCGATGCAAGCAGGGAATACGCACGACATGGACATAATTAGATATGCAAGATATCACGATCTTGTCATTTCTTTGAATGCAGCAGGCGTTTGGAAGAAAGGGTCAAAAAATCTAACCATAGCCCATAGCCACATGCTAATGGGATATCACTTCCCCAATATAATGAGGATGGTTTTAAAAATAATGAAACAAGTTGCCCGGCATTTTTTGGAAGCTGATTCAAACCCCCCTACCCATCAGGGGTGGAGATATGCTGGGCAGTTCTGCCGGGCAGTGGGTCAAGAGCCTGTTGGTGGCGGTTCTGAGCCGCATTCTTGTAAATACTAAGAGGGCCATCTCTTTCAGTTTTTGGTTAGTGCCCATGTGTAACCATACTTTGAACTCATTGATTCATGTGATAGCCCCAGGGGGATTTACTGACCAAGGTTATCAACCACCAGCCCGATGATTCACCAATTCTGCCACCAAAACCGTCATGGTTTCGGAGAGTAGGCCGCCATTGTTGTTGGCTAAGATGTTTGCTCCTCGTCCGGTTCCTTTCCTTACTCTGGACATGCTCGTTTATCACCAAGGCGACGTTCCCCTTGTCGCAGGTGCAGTGCCAGGATGTAATGGTGGAACCCAATGGTTGGACCATGGAAGTGGCCTATCCCAAGAGCCCATGAGCCCACTTTTGAGGGGAGATTCAGTATGATGCCAACGTCGGCCCATAGCCTCTGGGAGTACTTTGACAATTGAGCCAAAAAAAAGGGGGGTAGATTGACAGTAGTATTGTGGGATCCTTCGTTCAGAATTCCAGGCACCGCCGCAGCTATTTCCGATGTTTTTTGCTAGTACTAGTACTAGTACTAGTACTAGTACTAGTATTACTACCGTAGTACTAGTACTTCTACTACCACTACCACCATCGCCACCACCGCCACCAAACATAAGACCCCCCCATCAAAATCACTTGATTTGCTGATGGGATCAGGATTTACGTACAGGTTTTTTTTTCCAGCTCAATTGAACAATTCCAGTTTTTATAGGTGGATAACCTGCGGTTGAAAGTGTGGTGTTTAGCGGAATTTTCAGGCCTTTGCTGTAAATCGTCCCATCATCCAATTGAGGAATAGCAAAAAAGACATGTTAGAAACCGTACGAAGCCTTGAGTAGAACAGTGTATATAAGTGTACACAAACACTTTGCGCAGCCAATTCCGGACGATGTAGGATGGGGTCATTTTTTCAAGATTCCCGCGAGCCAATTACGGAAAGTTGCGCGAATGTGCTTTGTTGGTGTTGCCGTGCTTGCTTAGTAGTATGATTGCCACACGGATATTGCTTCTTGTGGCCGCCATTTTCAGTTCGGGCAGTCACTCGTTCATGTTCATTCAATCACACAAAGCATGCACTACCGATTTGCATCGATTTGCCTTCAGTTTGATGCAGTTCAGTTGACGCCAACATATGACAAACTCTCCTTCGCACTTGTTATCAAAGGAAATCCTGAGAGATTTTTTTGAACATACAGCAGAGATGGCAAAGCCAGGTCGTGTCCCCAGAGTAACAGTGTCAGACAACCAGGAAATTTCACATAGCTGGCGAATTTGCATCACGCAGCCATGATTATTCCTGTTGTGAAGCTCGAGCTCAGACCTGGGTAATCGGACTGTTCCGTAAACTGAGCCTCCCAATTTTTTGGGGCTGATGAATGCGGAAGAACACGGGTCCAGGCCATTTCCTTTCTCTTGTGCTTAATCATGTATGTACGGGCAGGCACATATAGACAGATAGACATGGAAGATACAGACAGATATGTGCACATATATGCGTATATGCAATAAGATGCACCAGGTACCTCATGTCGTGACTGGGGCCAGCATGGTAGGCCACAACATGTCACGAGCCAGTCCCATACGCAGCGAATGAACCATGCTAGGTTGGCCACGAGAACACCCAGTTCCAATAGGTCAATAGGTTCATCGTGAAGATTTCCCACTGACACCCGGCTCCCGCATTCCAATGGTCCAAGGATCGTGCTGGTCATTTTTGTCATAGCTCCTTTGGCGTTGTGTCCTTTGTGTCCAGCGGGCCTTCAGAGAGATACCACTCGATGATATGAATGTGGTATAAACATGTGTAGAAAAATGACAAGTATGTAATGGAAAAACATAGTACCAGTATGCACCAGTGATAACAACAGTGAAATACTGATAATACTGATATATCATTATCATAATTGACAATAAACACATCTCGATCCTGCATGCACTGCATGTGATGAATTTTAAGTTGAGATATGGCTGATCAACCAAAGCACCACCTGTCTAGTGCGATGGAATGTACACATGATGCATCGGCCACCTTGTTTGGTAATGCTTGGTATATATCGGCGAGTGATGAGTGGGAGTAAACAGGCCCATATCATTGGGTGAAGCTCAGTCATTCAGTACTGAGATTCCTAACAACCATTGTAACAACCATCAAATAACATTTGAGGCGTCCCCCAAGCGAGAGGAGGAGTAAAATGTCCCGGCTCCGAGTAGCCTCCTTGCATGGCAAGATGATCACCAGTGAGCAGGGTTCCTCACCAGCTAGCTGCGAAAACCCCTTCCAAATATCGATTGTTAAAATCAGAGGATTCACATTAGAAAATCGAATGCAATTTCCCTCTTGAAATTATCTCTTCTAATCGGTTTCAGGTCTTGTTTGACTCCGCACAGGGATCTCTTACTGCAGGTGATTTCAAGATCCAAGATATCCAATACTCCATGCAAGCGTCACTGGGGTTTGATTGACCCTCTGGTAAACTAACATAACTATGGAAAATCACCATTTTTGATGGGAAAATTAACTATAAATTGCAATTTTCAATACATATGTTAGTTTACCAGAGGGTACATATGGTTGTGGGTCAAAACTCTGGATACTCTGGTACCCCGGAGAACCTTGGTTATAGCTGGGGCTAATGACCCTTCATGCCACATTTTCCACCACCGAGGCCGTAGTGATGATGTTCCTCCTCACTGGAATCATTCGCTTGTGCAGCGGAGAATGTCACCCGCATGACAGTGCCCGACATTCTTGGCCTTGACCAGATCGACTAGTAGGTGGGGCTTTCCTATGTTGGGATTGGTCCCTTGAGATATGCGAAACCAGAGGGGTCTATGTCTAGTGATCCTTCTCGCAACGGTGCGGGTGACAACATGCCCACCGTTGCAGCTATCGCCGGGATGAGAGTGGTCAAACCGTCAAAGCGTCAAACCCAAGCCCCTGAAATGCACAAAAGGAAACCACAGATCTGTTTCTGAAGATGATTTTCCTATATTTTCCTATATTTTCCATTATATGCCCTCTGGTAAACTAACATAGCGACATAGAAAATGGCCATAGGAATAGTGGATTTCCATGGATTTCCCAGTTAAAAATGGTGCTTTTCCATAGTTATGTTAGTTTACCAGAGGGTAAGAGGCGGTTGAGGTTGACATTTTGAGATCAGCTTACCCCAAACTCGGTGCGCAGCGTCCAGCTGGTGCGTGGGGTGTCGGCATCCAAGCGCTCGCTGTCATGGGTCCTGGGCATGAAGTAGAGCGATACATACAGTACATTTTATACTGCAGACATAATACATATATATATATATATATAGATGTGTGCAATATACATATATAGATAGTTGATTATTGCAAATACGACAATATAATATATACACATACAGCTGCATACACTATTATTTTTTTGGAGTGGAATAAGAATTACTTGTTCAATGACATAACCCCCATGAAAAGATGGTTGGCATGTCCATATCTATCAAGTCTTGCCATAGTTTTGGCATGGGCTGAGATGAGCTCAAGATGGGTTCTATGACAATTTTGTTGGCATTAACAGCTGATGTGTTTTACTTGCATTTTACTTGCTTAGTTGATGATTCAACAAGTTCCTTGTCTTTCATTTGGTGCCCCGGTATGATTTTTTTCATGGCATTCCATGGTGGGCACCATCACCGCCACTCCACATATTTCCCGCTCCCAGGTTATTCGGGAAATATCACCGTGTCGCACTTCGCTGAAGTCACAGAGCAACAGACGTGCCGTGGCACTTTGGAGGGCAGGATCCAGTCAGTGAGGTTGGCAGTGAGAGAAGCCATAACTGGTCGCTGCTTATACTTAGATATACTGATTAGATATACTTAGATGATTTACATCTGAAATTAAACATTGTCATGGTCAATAGGAACATTGTAAAAGTAAAGCAGAGGTTACATGGCGCACTTTGTGTTGCACACTTCGTAACTGGCACGCATATGCAACTGGGAACGAACTATGGCCATGCCTGGTCCTGGAGAAATGATGGAAACCGATGACAACTTACTGTAACATTTTGAAGAATTGCAGTGCCAATCTAGAATCTTGTAACCTTACAGCACCCACAAAAGAAATCCAGAATCAAAGATGATGCTGAAATGAAATTCATGCTCATATTTGTCTCAAGGCGAAGGGATTGAACACGAGCCATCTTTGAGCTATAGCTGGATGTGCATCCCAGGGTGCGAAGGGAACAACTCATAACCCATTTTCGAAACCACCTTCTAGCAAAACAACATCTGGATTGGAGTGTAACTAAGTGGGTTGCATATAATATATATATATATAATATGTATATATATATATATACGTTTTTTTGTAGCTTGTAACTGACTGGCTTGCACCCCTATCCAACTTACAAAAAAGACATATTTGTCAGTGAGGGTCCCCACAAGGTGGCGTTGTCGAGTTATGTTCGGTGCTTTGTAAACCCCATTCACTATGGTAATATTTATCATACACCATATGTTATTGGAGTTATGTTCACCAGCTTAGCTATCATAAATCAGCAAAATATATTAAATGCCATGAAATCCCCATGAATATCTTGGTTGAAACACCATTTTCCCTCCTGGTTTTCCAATGGTGTGCCTATGGTGTGAGGCAAGAACTGCTTCGGGCCATCGAGGAACATCTTCCGGACGTGCGCATCACGGGGGAGGAGGAGATCACCTGTCCGGTCTGTTTCTGGGAGCCACCCAGGTGGTCGAAACGAACATGGCCAAGCTGGAAAATCCATGGGAAAATCCTGGGAAAATAGGGGAAAATGTGGAAAAACATTAAAAAATACGGGAAAATCTTGGGAACAAATGGAACATATTTCAACACAAATGGGGATGTCATGCAGAAATCATCGAACTAAATGAGGGATTTTCATGGGTTTTCTAGCAAGAGGTGTTTGGTTGCTTGTTGGTTTTTAACACCAAAAGGAACTGTCGAAATATATCTATATCTATATATATATATATGTGTATATATATATATAGTGAGGTTTAGCCATAGTGAAGTTTAAATAGATACACGTTTTGGTGCTTCTTGGTTTATTAGCCAAATGGACTATACATATATCTGCAACAAACCGAAGATAATCTATTTATAAATCAACTTGGCTTTCTAAAGGACCCATCTTGAACCTTTCCTGTGTAGGACCTTGCGGTAGGAAGATTTCACCTAAACAATTGAGGAGTGATGTTTGTTACAACAGTCATAGGGGTTTGACTGGCGACATGTGAGGGTTAACCAGCAAACATGGAGAGGGAGAAAGAAAGCCCTTCTTACATTCAAGCATTGCTGGCTGGAAAATTCCATGCCCATGCGTTCATATATACATATTTAGAGAGATAGTATAGATATAAACGTATACAGTATATATACAGTTACATGTCATTGTCACCTTGGGGTGCCGGAGGATGCAATCAGCGAAGGCATTACCGTTAAGTTATATAACTGAGTTAAGAGTTAACCTTAAAACGTATGTCTAGAGAACCAGTGATAAACAGTTGAGCAGATAGAACGTGTCATGTGGGTATATAAACATATGTCGATGGGATTCAGCCTTGTGCAATTTGGGGCAATTACGACCAACATTGATGGGGGTCGGCCACAAAAGAAGTTTCAGGCTCCAAGCCCACAACGGCACAACCCCAACCCAGGATACACCTGAAACACGTACGCTCTAAGGGTGGAATATTCAAGGCACAGCAGTTTTAATCATGTTTTGCCATGTTTTACCCACATCATGCAAAGTTTTTGGGTGAGAATTATTTGGGCACATGTCTCCAATACAAGCTGGCGCCCAACAAATTATGCATCTTGGTGCTTAAACCCCGTTAAGTATACATATATATTTATTTAATTATATGTATTATATGCCATGAAGCATGCTTCATCTAGATGTAGAAACCAACTTAGCTTTAGGGAGGCCACCTTGTATGCATGATCATGCCTGGAAGAAATATGTCCATCTAAAAATGGCTGCACATCACCATGGCTTGTGAATGCCTCCAGCTGAACGTACGCGATTCATAGTGGCTTGCATGGTTACGAAGTTGTCTTGTTTCCCTTTTTTGGGATGATGACGAGCCAACCAATTTTTCATCGGCGAAGATGTTTGGAACGGTGAATGGTACCCGTGCCAGACCCGAAACAACCTGAGGCTTGGATGAAATTGGACGCGAGGACATAGCCAAATTACTGCCTTGCAAGCACTACTACCACAGTGTCCACGCGGCTGGCGTTGGGAGCGGTGGAAAACTCGACATAGTGCGGTACTGCCAATGACAAACCATCCCAGTACTGTAACCAACCAGCCATTTGGTATTCCAAAATCGTTTTTTAGGTTGTTTATTATTGGGTTCACCTCAGTATCTTCTCCCATCTCCCTAATATAAAGCACCCTCATTCTACGGTCCCATTATGTGATTTCATGCCCGACTAAACCATGGTTTCTGGGGAGTGCTTCATGTGAGGGGATGAGATAATGTTAGATTATCTAGTCTTGGCACTTGTGGGGTGTTCTGATGTGCTTCGCCCGTATTGATCCACTTTCAAAGTAAAAATAGATATTTGAAAATTAAATTGAATATTGTATTTACTTTTTTTGCATAGGAATATGATTATAAAGACATATAATGAAAAAAAGGTATATAATATATTTTGAATAATAGAAATATTTAAAGAACGCATAGATTTTAATGATTAATTATGTGGATCTTGAATGATATATAATTGGAATGCATATTTTTAAAAAAGATCTTGTGATTTTATTTGTTTTTCGAATATAACTATATAAGAATATTATAAAAGATAGTTTAATCAAATGATTTTTGCAAAATAATTAAATTAAATCTTGAATATTAAATTATTTAAATTTATATTTGTCATTGTTTTTTGCCGATTTAATTTATTATTGATTTTGAAAAATGAATTTTAGCATGTATTTTTTAATATGCATAAACAGCTGCTTTTATTGCGCAATTGCAGGGTGATCCGTCAATCCTCACCACGAATTGTGGGTAAGAATTGCTACAACAACACCATGGGCTGTTTTAGGATCACTTACCGTTTGGTGCCATGAAAATGGCCACCTGTGTCCATTCACAGATGATTTTTCCACCACAGCATTTCCCATGGCCAGCTTAGATTGGGCTTCAAGCATTTTTCATTTGTTTCACGTTTGTTCCATTCGTTTCCAACCCTTTGATTCCTCCCAATATGGCACCCCAATTTATGGATAGATCCAATACAAACTAGGGGTTGTGGTGGGTATTCAAAAATCATGAGGGGATGGGACAAAGTAGTTGGACAACATTTCGAAAGCGCGGCTGAAATCGCTGAATCACCAGACTTCTCTCCCACTTCTCGGAATTTTACTAAGGAATGCCTAATGGCTTGGTGCACCAAAGGGCTCCAGAAGGCGGGGACGGCGAACATGAGGATCATCCATCTTGGCTCAAACATCCCCAGCACAACGGGCAGATCAGTTCTTCAACTGCAAAAAACGGTGGATCATTTCCATGATTTTCAATCTCATTTTTTGGAGGGTCAGTAGTTTTCAAGGCGGTTGAAAGTCGTTGTGCAATGTTCTTGGATGTGTGCCATCCTTGGTTTGCCAGTGGAAGCAAACCCCAACGCTACCCCCTGTTCAAGTGGCTGCGATCGTTAACCCCACCACGCCCCAACCCCAACCCACCCCAAAGCGTCTGTGTGAACATATGAGCCAAATTTTGCTATCCAGAGGCAAAAAACCTGGTGTGCACATGTGATCTGGACACTTCAGGCAAAATCGTTTGTGTGTACATGTGATCCGGATTTGAGGTCTGTCAAAAAAACAAGTGGCGTGGGCGTGCACATTTGATCCAGATTGGAGGGTCTGGTGGTCAAAAGTGGCCTGCGTGTATTTGCGTGTACATGTGATCCAAATCTGCGTGCGCAGCTGATACCCTGACATGTGGATGAATTTGCGTGTTCGTTGCTCTCGAATTTTTGAATGAGAACATATTTGAGTAGCATTCTTTGGTTGCTGCATGTTATTTTTGGCACCAGTTTGCCTGGTCTTGGTTGATGTTTGGCACGGTTTGCTTCCAGATGAAGCACAGTGATCTCAAATGAACTTCCACAAAATTACTCCTTTAGGGAATAGTCTAGCGTGGTTTGGTGCAGATTTGTGCTTTTCTGAAAGTTGCAGCGCCCTCAATATTCCCTGGCCAGTGGCTCAATTTCAGGGCGCCCAAAACGCGTCTCGCAGTTTCCAGAACCATGACAAGATTTGCCGCTACGGCTGCCTCGATCCTTTTTGCCGCCTTGGGGGCGGCGGCAAATGGGTGGATCGAAATGACCCCAGGCGGCACGATACCTGCAGAGCGCAGCGATCATGCAGCTGTGTGGGCACCTGCGGCTGACGGCTTCTACCTTTTCTCAGGGGAAGCGCGTGGCTGGATGATGGACGATCTCCACTTCTATGACCGCCAGGCCAACCAGTGGAGCGAGGTGACCCCAGGCGGCACGGCACCCGGCTATCGCGACGGGCACACCATGGTATGGGCACCTGGAAGTGACGGTTTCTACGTCTTTGGTGGGTGGGGTGATGATGGTTACACGAACAAGCTCCACTTTTACGACCGCCAGGCCAACCAGTGGATCGAAGTGACTCCAGCCGGCACGGCGCCCGCAGGGCGCAAGGAGCATGCGGCTGTGTGGGCGCCTACGGCTGACGGCTTCTACGTTTTCGGAGGGTCCGCGCGTGACGGGATGATGGAAGATCTCCATTTCTATGACCGCCAGGCCAACCAGTGGAGCGAGGTGACTCCAGGTGGCACAGCGCCCGGCTAGCTCTACAAACACACGATGGTTTGGGCACCTGAGGCTGACGGTTTCTACGTCTTTGGTGGGTGGGGTGATGGTGGTTACAGCAACAAGCTCCACTTTTACGACCGCCAGGCCAACCAGTGGATTGAAGTGACTCCAGCCGGCACGGCACCCACAGAGCGCAGCCAACATGCAGCTGTGTGGGTGCCTACGGCTCACGGATTCTACGTTTCCGGAGGGGGCGGGGACCCCGCAGATCGTGGGTGGCTTATCGATGTCCACTTCTATGACCGCCAGGCCAACCAGTGGAGCGAGGTGACTCCAGGCGGCACTTTGCCCGACTGGCGCGCGGGGCACACGATGGTATGGGCATCTGGGGCCGACGGTTTCTACATCTTTGGTGGGTACGGCGGTCGTTACATGAATGAACTCCATTTCTTTGACCGGCAGTTCACTACCTTCACCACAACGTCGAATACAATGACCTCCATGACAACGACCAAAAGCACTAGGACGATGACCACTGGGACCACCACTTCGAGGACTATGACGACTGGGACCACCACCTCCAGGACGATGACGACTGTCGCAAGCAGTCTGACTTCAACCATTGGTGCCACTAGCTTGTTGCTGTTTTTTTGCCAGATCTAGTGCATTGTCAAGCTTTCTTGCTGGTTTGGAGGCACTCTTTGCGCCCAAGGGGTGCTTCACAGGCAGGGGCAAGCCATTGCTCTTTCTCGCACAAACAGCATCATCGCTCTTTGCCCACTTGATGCCTCGCGGACCTTCATTGATTTCACCATATTTTGTCGCTTTATTCAGGCCATGCTTAAGGCATGCCGGGACCATGAAATTCGATGTGGAGCTTGTGAGGAGTTGCTGAAAAGATGTTGCGGGGGGCTTTGCTTGCGTTGGGCTTCCAGGTGTGCCCTTGGCAAGGCTTCAACCAAGAGGCCCTGACAGTTTTCGAAGACAATCTTGTTGCGAAAACAATTTATTTTGATTCTCTCTACTATTTGCATGTATTTGCTCAGTGGGAGGCATCAGGGGCCTTGTGAAACGTATTGAGATAAGCCTGAAGCTGGGATCGGCAGCCAGGAACTTAGATGCACAAAAATTGTTGCCTTTGATTAGGTTACTATATGTTACTACCAATTTGGCAGGCATCAAATTATGTAGCGACTGGTGTAGCCAATTCTGTTCAACCTTTGTTGGTGCAAGTGTAAGCACAAGAAGTCCTCTTTCCCCTGAAAAGTGTCCCAAGCCATGCGCCCAGCATGTCGTTCAATGTAGGTTTGAAGTTACCTTTGAATCCACCTGTTCAACATCGATTTCCCTATTAATTATCACTTATCACTATCCATAACTGGGGGTATACAAACGTTAAACCAATTGTTGCCAATTCCAGATTGATTATCCTAATGTTCCCGGCATGTTTGTGCCACCTCCTCGTCTGCGGCTCAACACCTTGGGGTCTCGTGCCAGGAAGGTGCAAAATCTTCAGAGACGTCGCCTAGCTCAAGCCATGGGGACAAATTGTGCTTCCGAAGATGTGGGGAACAAATCAAAAAAATAGACAGCTAAGCAAACTAAATTAAATAAACATATAATAACACATATAAACACAATATGTTTCTTCTTGTGCATCTGTATGTTATATGTGCGTGTATTTCATATATATATATATACATATATATCTACTCGTATGTGTGTGAATTGATTGATATGATATATAGTATATACATTTTATTATATGTAGATATAGTATACGTGTATGTGTAGCCAACACGCAGCCAACCAAGATATTTTCTTTGACGTTGTGTGATATTCAGTAGTGCCAATGCACTTCAGGATGATATATGATATCCAATGGTGCCAATGTACTTTTCTCTACGTACCCCAGCATTCCTTTATGATGCAGGTACACGGATGATCTGCACAAGTTACATCCCAGTACAACAGTACAACCGTCAAAGATTTGTGGTTACACGGGGTCATGGAATGTGTCACGAAGGGTGTCACGGGGATGCAAACCCAATACGGCTGCATTCCCGGTCCCATCATGGCTGGCTGCCGCATGCTCCTGGTGCCACTACCCTGAAAGGTCACTCGCAACCCACATTGCGGTAGGAATCTAAGATGACTTCTTGCGGTAGCATGTGTGTCATGTTTTCCGCAAGTGAATTTCAATGTGTATGTTACTGGATGTTCCATTTTTTTCACATATAGGCTATTGTGACGGTCTGTTCTGTGCTCACGTTCACCATCAGATGGAAGCCGCATGGCATGCCACTTTGCTACAGGTTAAATGCTTGTCACTGTTTTTTGTGTCATCTCATGCCCTGTGTTCTTTTGAATGATGATTTCAAAACATACTTCATCTTGTGGGTATATAAGGAGCTATTCTGTTATATGTTTGATGCATGCCTGTTCTACGCCACCTTCTAATACCTTCTCCCTCCATCTCCACTGGTTCTGTCTTGTTTCTTGCGTCTCCTACCACACGAAAACCTCACATTTAAGGTTTTTTGATGTCACGATACCCCATAAAATCATAATCCATCTCATTTGCAAAATTGGGTGAAACAGAAATCAGGAATCGCATGGAATCGCTATTGTTTCGTGGAAATCCATGATTTCCTTTAGGTCATACAATGTCATATCGCATTCTTGGCCTTCCAATCCCAGCATCTCCCAGGATTCAGTGCCCCATCTGCCGTTGCGTCCATCGTCTCACCGATCCAAGCGCCTTGGGCGTGTGGATGAGACCAGGAGAGATGTGGATTCAGCATTGAGAAGTTGAAAAGGGGTAGGTTTACCCTCTGGTAAACTAACATAGCTATGGAAAATCACCATCAAATTCATGGGAAAATCAACTATAAATGGCAATGTTCAATAGCTATGTTTGTTTACCAGAGGGTAGCCAATGTATTATTTCAAATGGTTGGTGAACTATCTCAAATTGAGAAATTCAAATGGTTGGTTCAATCCCACTTGGAAGAGCTTTGGGATTAGCCGCTTAGCCACTACAAGTGATGCTTTGTAGCGTCGGGAATGTGCAAAATAAGACGATTGAAAAATAATATGAATCGATCTTGACCATCCAACATGTGGAAACCCTGGCTGTGGCATTTAACAATCAGAATAGCCAAAAATACATGTGAGTTTGATTGAGTGTAACTCCAGCAAACGTGTTGCTTATGCCAATCAGAATAGGTATTTCACAGTCACACATGTCAGCTTTTTAAGGCCATCAACAGGAAGAATCAGTAGCTCCTCAAGATAAATATGAATGCACGACATCCAACGCCAACTTGAACTGGCATGGGGGTGGCCACCTCGAAAGAGATCCGCAGTTGGAGCTCTACTTGTCTAGAGATGCGATGTAAGAAGCGACTGCCAGAAAGAGTATATAGATATTTTAGATATAATATATATATATATATCATTATATATATATATATAGATATAGATATTTATATATATATATATGTATATATATCATTTTACATATATAGTTATATTTTCATTATCGGAGATACAGCCCCTACTTGGCGAATAACCTGAGACAGGGTATGCTCCCAACAAGATGGTGCAGTCAGAAGGGTGTCTTCTCAACGTGGACCAAACCAACAGCCAGATCCATGGCCAGGATAGGCAGGGTGCACACATGCAAGTCAACGCCCTACTAGTAGCAGGTCGGGAGCACAGATGACCGCACACAAAATGCTGGGGTACCATGTTCATGGAGAAGGTTGCAGCAACTGCTTGATCCGGGAAACCAATAGTCCCTCCCCATTAGTGATCTGGCTAGGCGTAAGTTCATGATTCTGCAGTTAGGGCACATTAGAGCACCTCTGCTGTTGCAGCAAGTAGCGGGCTGAAGTTCTAGGTTTGCTTGCCTTCTCTGCCAAATTTAGGAGCTGAAGATTTCATGTTCTCTTGGAAATCACCGAGTCGTTTTTCAGAATCATGCTCCATTTGCGGGGCATTTTCGTTGGGACTGTTTCTGGTATTTTCTGGTTTTATACTTGCTTTGTTCCAGTGAAGTATTTGTGGCCTTCTTAGTGCCCATGAACAGTCCGGTGTTTCCATCCGAGCACAAAAGTGGGATCCATTGCCATCCAATCCAAATCTCCATCCGTTCAAAACATATTGAAGCACCTTTGGGATGTTGTTTTTTGACGCTGGGAAATTCGACCAGTGTTCAAGCCCAAGGGTGTTTCCATTGCATCTTTTGCATGTTTCCATGTCTTTCTTGGATGTAGACCTACTTAGCAAATGGGTCGCAACCACATTTTCACCCGGTTTTATACCATGCGGGCTTTACTCCATGCATGGATTCCATGGATGTTGTCGCTGCCTGGGATGCGTTGAGGTGGCGTCAATGAGCCGGTGCCCGAAGAGCTGGTGTGACGCGAATGTTGCTAGAAGAAAAAAAAAACGTTTTTGGGGGAAGGAAAACACCTGCAAATTGATGGGCAATCCAAATTGTTGTGGTTGGACACTATGTTAAAAAAAAAACAATATACGGGTGAATCAACCACCAGGACCCACAGACTTTAGGTATGACTCAACCACCCAATTTCTGAAGGTGCCATAGTTTTGATCCAAACCATTCCAAACCCGTATATACCTGGCTATGTAGTCCTTGCTTCTGATGGAAGATGTCGGTTCATCACATTTTTTTTCGGATGGAGAGATATTAAGATTGAGAGAGAGAGAGAGAGTAAGATTGGGAGATATCAAGATTGAGAGATAACCTCTGAACAGGTTGAGTTTGCGACAAAATGCATTGGATGTATTGTTTGTTGTTGCTGCTGTTGCCGTTGTTGTGGTGGTGGTCGTCGTAGTTGTTGCTGTTGAAGAAGAAACAGTCGTTTCAACTGACGGTCAAACTCTCGTTTCTAGACAGGTAAAGCTCACATTGTTTTTCTGGGCACAGGGTTTGGACCGCCTGCCAGTGAACCATGCACACTTGTCCTTGAGGCCAAGCGCGGGGTTTATGCGCCTTGGGAACAGCTAGCAGCTGTTCCTGTTAACTTGCGTTTTCTGCGAGCATGACTTGTTGTTTTGGAATCTTGGGATATCTTAGGTATGTGTCAGGAAATTCGAATTACATAGGGATTTCAATGTGAAGGTCGGAAAACGCATGACAGAACAACCATTTCAGAAAGTCAATCATTTTTGGACCATCATCTTGGTGGCCCCAAAACCGGGGAGGATCCTGGTAGCGAAGGTGCGACAGGTGCAACAAGTATTGTTTTCTTCCGGTTAAGATCTTCGCATCATGAAGCGTGTTGCCTGAATTAGTGTGGGAATTTGTCATATTCAATTGCAATATGTGGCATTCTTTTAGTTAGGTCCAGCATTTAAAGCATTTGATGTTTGTTTTGGCAAACCTTGAGATATTCGAAGGCATTCTTCCAAGGGGCAAGGGAACAGCTTGCTGTGATAAACCGGCCAGGAATTCTACAGATTTTTGTGTAGTCTGTACCGTCCCTGTTTGGATTTCCATGCCATGAAGGCCCAGAGTGGCACGGCTGGGCCCAGTAGTTCGATGCGCCCGGGGCAGGTTCCTATGTGCTGCAACTACAGGCAAGCAGAAATTGAAGCCTTGTCAGTTTCATAGTGACGCACGCACACATACATCCATGCCCGCCCACATACTTACTGGTACCAACCAACCTACCAGCAGACATACACACAGACATACATATTTACAGAAGGCATTTTGTGGAAAATCATCACACACACACACGAATGCAATGTGGCAGAGTGATTGTTTCCAATTGGTTTGCCTCGGACTTTTGTAAGGGCGAATAAAGCCACCGACCAGTATTCATGGTTGCAGTTATGGGTTTTAAACAAACCCATGTTGGGCTAATCATCCCACGCAAGTTGTGCAGAACCTTTGTCATTCTCAAGGCTCCCTTCATCATCTCGCTCACTGCTGCCGACCTCTTCTCTGAAGCACATATAATCACACAAGAAGCATAACCAAACAGGGGCAGCAATTGGAACCAATTGGAGGCTCAGATCCATGTAGTGCTTGGTTAGTCGCCAGTTTGTATCCCACTGGTACATGGGATAGGGGGAAGTACAGTAGTCTTTTTCACGGAGCAGTTGCTGGGATGATCTTCCAAGTAGGGGATGATAGCTTTTAAATACCAGCTTCTTATGGGTGATGACGGTTTGTGACTTTGTTAACCTCTTTGGTAGCAGCAACAGCGGCGGTAGCAGCAGCTGTTGGAACCAGTGGGAAGGGCCTTGCCCCTTCACTGCTTATGACAGCAGGATCTCTCTAAGGAAGAGCCTGCCCCTTGCTGCCTGAGCAGAATCCAAGGCCTCCGCAATCAGCGTGGGCTCCGCAAGGTTCTGGGAAAATGGATTGGTAAGGGAAAGAGCGCATTGAACTTAACAACCATTGTTTTCCCCATCAATAATAGGGATGTTCTGCGCTTGTTTCTTCATTTCTGGGATCGAGACAAGTAAACGAGATTAAGGGACCTGATGGGTTTCGTTCAAAATGCCATGGTTTGAAGTTTGAATTCACATTTTTTCCACTGATACACGATTTCAAAATCTGTTTCTTCACACCATTTTTGTGGCTGATGGTCGCAAAGCACCTGAACATGAAATCCAAATTGGCAAAGAATGGTGCAGTTTGCAGCATGTTTTTTTCACAGCCATTTTCTGGGGGCTGTGTTTCAAGTATGCCTGCCGGACATCTGCTGACTGCATCGCGGGACTTGGTAGATTTTTGATTGCCGCGAAGGTTCAGTGCTGACCAGCCAAAGGTCAAAGCTTTTTGCGTTTGAACTTGAAAGCGATCTAGGTGTGGCGTTTGAACTTGAAAGCGATCTAGGTGTGACTGGTGTTTTGGGCTTGTAGTATAGCTGGTACTTCTTTTTTTGAATTTCAAACACGAGAAGTTAATGCTACGTTTGATTTTCCACTTGCAACTCGACGTAAGGATTAATTGGAAATGCAAAACGCACACGCAATGCGATCCTCATGTAGGTCTCCATGAAGTTGAAGGTGACGCATGCTGTTTGAGCGGGCCTATGTGATCTTTTCAATCATCCAATATGTGTTTTTTGATCTGAATTCTAATCTGGTATTTGGCTCACAAGTCAATATCCGTGTGCAACATCAACCCAAGACTAGCAGAGCAACCAATCTGAGATGAGCACTTGGAGATAATAATTGGGGAGGTAGCCCAAAGACTGACAAGGAACCGTGCACCGTACTTCACCTTGAATTCTCGTCGAAACCCAATCGGCTCATAGTAGTGATTGAACATTTTGTGATACCGTATCTACAAGCCGCGATGACGAATGGGCGGGCAACCGGTTGCAATTCCAAATTTGGGTCGCTTGTGACCCCATTTTTTGTCTTGACTCGGATTTTTGGGGAATATTCCATGCACGCATACCATTGAAAGTTAAACCCATAGCACCAGATCCGTGTGCAAGTTCCAGTGATTGCTAGCGCCCCGGGCAAAAGCCACGCTATGCAAACTCCACCGCGAGAGCGCTCGTAGAAGATGCGAACGTGTGACAGATCCGAGGCGAACATTGCCAACTATGGCCGATTAGTGTCGCTTTCACAACAGCATGCTGGGCTCTTCTGCTGAAGCAGGTGCCGTCAACGCTTGACCAATCTTGACCACCTTCGCTGGCTTTTTGTTCGGCGGTGGCTTTCTCAACCGCCACGGCAAAGGTGGAGGACAGCGGGGGAACATTCATCAAAGGTTGGGAAGAAAGTCAAGAACAAGTGAAACCACGACACCACGAGTACTTGGGATGTGTATGCCTGTATCCCAGTTTGTCGGCTGACAAGTAACATTGATGCGCACAGCAAGCCCCGAAACTTTGGTCACCCTTGCCAAAAAAATGTTGGATGTACATCCAAAATCATCCACGTAGATGTGATTGTAGATGTGTTCGGGTGCCCCTTCGCACCTGCAACCCAAAACCCGGAACCCGATTTTGCTGGTGCGTTCAATGTTTTTTCGCGGGTCTCAACATCAGCATCTTCATCTGGGCTTGCAACGGCCCACTCTCTGTTTGGAGAGATGGTGTCTACCATCAAGAAGTTTTGACCCTTCATGCCTCTCTGGATAGATGATCTCCACTTGATGCATGGTACTGACTTGGCAGCTGTTGACATGTCATAACCGCAGAAAGTCCAAACATGTCACCATATGCGATACCATGATTCGTCGTGCATGCATAGGTGGTTGCTTCATGTGTCTATGGCTCTGCAACCCGTTACTTGGAACAGGTAAGCTGATAGTGTTTCATGACCAACCAGATGTTGCCCCGGTCAACATAGCGTATAACACCAGAAGACATCTCAAATAATGATTGTCTCGATGAGAAAAAAAGTTGGTTGAACAATTCTTCAAAATCAGTGGTAGAAACTGTGTGCTAGTGATTTTTTTCTTACTAGTCAGCCCAATGAATTAGTGTCGATGTCCTTTTCCCTTGATGACCTCCATCTGCCATACCCATTTTCATCGCACGCGTGGCTTGCACGCAGTGCGGCCGTGGACCAACATTAAGGTTTCACGGGGAAGGCCAGGACAATGTGGCTAGTGAAGTGCAGGGTGAACGATCTACGTCCATGGCTCTTTTAGAGGAGGCATGGCCAACAAAAACCGTCATATACAAAAGCAACCCATGGATTTCAGCCACACACTGATAAGGAGGAGTTTGAGGAGCGCGAATTTCTTGGAAATACTGGTAGCCTAGCAACTTTGATTTGAACTGATTTTACCTTCTCCTTGTTCCACCCACTGTTCTACGAGATTTTCTTTTGTTGTTTTTGGCAGCCGTTGATGGTAGAATTGCAGAAGGTGATGACCATCCATTCCGGCATACACCAGCGACATTCTTGTGCTCCGGCCAAGCGACTGAAACGCTGCATTGCCACTTGAGACCTATTGTACAGTTGATTACCCCTGAAGGCCAAACCTTTCATACACCGGTTCTTTGTTTTTTTAGTTCCAGTGCAAAGCATCATCCACCATGCCATATACTTGCTCATACATGTGCGCTCGCTGTTTTGAGCCAGCTAGCTCATACAACACACCTCAGTTGCATTTGCACGCCATTGTACCTGCAAACCCGGAAACCATGTGGATCTTTCACTGCATGGGAAAGCCGTTCTTGTCAATGCCTGTCGATGTCCATTCCCCTGCAAAGGACGAAGATATTTCAAATTTGGCATATTTACCTATCCATTGTTTTTTTCTCGTGAAATTGATGTTTTAAATTGCCTTGACTATAGCGGTGAACTAGAAGGGAAGCAAACCCCTTTTCTGTGGCTTAGGGTTGATCCACATGCATGAACTCCTTTTGTCTTGTCGGCCTTAGGGCTTGGAGCAGATAGGACCAGGTCCTTTTCACAGTGGGTCAGGTCTCGAGCCAGCCAGCAGCAGACACTCGTTTAATCCGTTGAAAAGAATTGGGCCAACGTTGGGTGGATACTTCATTTGGGTTTGCACTTTGGGTTCCTAGATGGGTATAGCCATGGTGACAAGCTCCAATGGTTGGGACAACTCTAAAAGGATGATTTTCCCAACTGCGACCCCCAAGTAGTAGTGCAACATTTTGCCACAAATAGGGCTACATTCCTTTTGGCATTTGATCCATCTGATTAATGGGATTCCATGGGCTTTGACCTCGCCAGGCTGTCAAGTCCTAGACCTAAGTGCCGGTACTGGTTTGGTGGGCCTCGTTGCGCATCGCCGCTGGGATTGGAGCGGATGTTCCGAAGGTGGAAAATGGTGGTTTTACCGTCGAACATGTTGATTTTACCAACAAAAACGGGACTTTCAATCAAAATTGAGCATGTTCAATGAACAATGCAGAGGTGCTCAACAACACATCGGGAGTTCACAGCATTTCACCATCAAAACCAAATATGTTAAATATGCCCAAAACCACTTGTGAAAGGCAGTCTTGTTTAGTTTCACAGTTTCACAGTTCAATTTCTCGACATACATGGGGGGAACGTACTGCCCAGCTTACATGTTCAATTTTTTTGCGAAGCATCCAAGGTTGTACCCATGGAAGTTGGGCCCTCGGGGCCATGGATGGTTCAGAATGCAACCAATTTCTCATAGGGACGATGCGCCAAGGCCTTGGTGCTCAGAGCGTCCCGTGGCATTGTTCGCTGAGACCTGGAGATGGGATTCTTTGAAAAGCCATATGAAGGGGATATACTTGGGATATACCCTCTGCTAAACTGTTACATAGCTATGGCAAATCACCATTTTCAATGCGAAAATCCACGCAATTTTTCAATTCCTTGGGATATACTGGTGGAAGGGCGAAGGGGCTGAGATCCAGGGTAAACCACCACTGTCCCCATTGGATCCTGTCCGCCATGGGGAATCCATTGCGACGGCACTTGAATGGCGGCTATACCAAAATGACCGAACTTTCTTGGTGGGTTGTTGTATGGGAAAAATAACCCCCTTGGAATTTCCTCTATAAAATCAGACACCTTGGGGTGTCTATAAAGACATTTTTTTTATACAGTTTATCTATGGTAAAATGTTGGTTCCCTATAGCCGTGCTTACCGACGAAACATGGAACATGGATTCTTCTCTGCCAAAGATGCGGATATCATCGGCCCAGAAGACAACCTGAAGTTTGTCGCACATTTGTAGCTTACACCTATGCCTATACCCATCTGTGTCGTCAAACATGGCGCTGGCTGGAAAACCCACCATCAGTTTGATGATTTTCCGAGCTAGAAATATCTTTTTATATAGGGGATTTCCGATTGCCATGTTTGATAACTGGAGGGTCGCAAACCTAGGAACTTGTTGGTAGCAGGGGAAGGCAGTTCCAGTGCCCAGGAGCAACGTTTTCCCCTTAGCAGCAACATTTTCAGACGGTTATCGCCACCTAGGGCAAGCTAGTTGGATGCTGGGGGGGGCAGCAGCTTTGGAATAAAGCTTGGAAACGTCCATCTAGACAAGATTAGATAAGTTTATAGCTTGTTTATGTTCGTTTTTGTTGTTTATTGAACTATTTTGAACTGGTTGATCATGTTTCATCAGTTTCAGATTTCAAGCCGCCAAGCGCTTTTTTGCGGTTTTTGTGGGCTGTCTGCTTCATAAGGTGACGCTGACAGATGTGCCTCGTGTGATGCCTCTGTTGGCAAGGCCCAGGGCTTGACCGTGTAAAGGGAAGTCATAGCTGTCTGATCCTTGGTTGATTATCATGCCCCCTGGTTAGAGAAGATTCTCATTGGCGACGATGATTGGGGTGGTGCGGTCTTTGCAATGATTTCTTGTTGGATTCAACTACATTGATTTCCACATCTGTCCTGATGGTCCTAAGTTACCTCGGATGGGTTGAAAGAACCCTACAGTGCCTTTGATCCAGGCTTCAGACTCGTAGCATGGCAACTTGCGATCCATTTCAGGTGTTTGGTTTCTGCACTTGCCGGATGGCAATCATGTGTCAGCATTTGGTTTAAGGGATGGTCACCAATCTACGTTTCCCTGTCGTTTGCAAACCCAGTACTGATCATCCCGCGTCACAGGTTTCAGCAAACATTTTCAGAGGAAGCGGCCAGTTGCACCCTTTGATCAATTTGTTGGGTGATCAATTCCACTTTTTCTTCCTGTGTAACTATACTTTCCTGCAGGTTGCATTTGGAAACCCATCGCATCACAGGAACGCTGCCTTGGCTTCCGTCCCCGATGTTTCCAAGGTTCAGCCGCTGGGTGAAAGAAATATAGTCCCCATGGGATGCCCAGTAACACATCTGTGGGGGTTATGTTTGGCGTTGAGAGGTGCGGTATGGATTTTGGAGACATCTTGAGACCTTGATGGAAGAGAACGCAGGGGGATCAATCACTTTGCTGAAACTTGCTGGTTTCAAGTTTTCAGGATGCTTCGGGTGGGTTATCGATTGCAAGCATTGGCTCCCAAGTGCTGTGGGGATGTTGGCTCTGTCACCCTTGGTTCAAACTTCTGGGCCATTCTTTTTTGGAATGAACAGCCATTCAAATCCCGACTATTCTTTTGTGAGCTAGATCGGCTCATCTCTATATCATCACTCAACTTGCTGCAGTTTCATCTTGCCAGGCTCTACCCATGGCCTTGTGCCCCCGACCCCCTTGGTGGCAGGTGAATGGCGTGGCACCCGCAGTGCCGCCCATGCCAAACATCCAGGTTGGTTCGCGCTGAGTTGATTTTGGCTTGCCAAATCTTGGTGACCTGTAGGTGAATGGATGATTTTCTTTGCAATGTATTCTTTTCATTTTAATCTTATACGTTTAGTGGAGGATAGGTCCGGTCATAAGTCCTCCCTAGTCCCCCGATGATCGATGGTTCATACCTCCAGCTCACTGAAAATCAGCCAAATCATCCCATTTCTGGAGTTGCCGGTGACTTGCCAACTTTCTAATTGGCAAAGTGACCACAATGAGAAATCGATGGATAAAATGGGCCACATCATTGATTTTTTCCACCGCGCCAAGTCGGCGCAGGTGCGAAGCCTCTTATGGGGCGAAGCCGAGGCCAAGAAATTTCTGGAGCAGCATGGTGTGCGGGCCCAGACGCTGCTGGTGGGATCAAAACTGGGGTAAGCAACGAACCAGGCAGAGTTTGTTAGTAGCAAACAGTTTTCAGGAGGTTTGAAGCCACCAAAACCCACCAACAGCAGTTGTACAATTTTTGGTTGCAGATGAAATTTGTCAGCTGTCAGACATGAGGAAAACCTAAGCGATTTCCGTGCCGCATGTTGCCCTGTGAGTGTCGTGACATGCCATGACACCGTGGCAGGACCCTTCGACCTTATTCTTTGCTGTGAAGTGGTCTACCAGCTGCCGCAGAAGGCGCCGTGTCACCGATAATTACGGTAAACCGTCCGGTCAACTGGGTAAACCTTGGGTGGAGAGTTACTAATAAGTAAGTTGTGCCAGGACTGGTGATTTATAATGGTATACATTTGATATTATTTAATTACTATATTTAATTACTACATTTATCAGCTGAAACAATGTAGAGTATCTAAGATTAGCCGCGTCAATAGAGAAAAAAACTTAAAACATCTTAAAACCATTTAATCGTTGTACCTCTGCAGCACAGGTGTTTCAAGAAAGTGACGGTGATTTCTTCATTGGGGTTGCTCGGATCCTTTTTGGCTTCAGGACTTTCTTCCCGTTTCTATGTGTGCTTTGGAAGATGCATGGATGCCTGGAACGTTTTGAATCCACATGTTGGCCGTTTCATCCCATACTATTGTTGCCTGTGACGCCACTCCTTCACGTCAAATGCTGGTTGACCAACAGTTAGTTATAATTGATTTTACTGCTATAACACTGTAACGGTTGTTGGCGAAAACCATTTTGAGCCATTTTTAATGAAGTGCGGATTCATCCCATCTTAATGGACCTTAATCACCCCATCTCGATGAAACCTTCAACACCTCATCATGTTTGATTGACTTTACCACGTTACCACAATGTTTACCATCTCTTGCTGCTAGGTGTGGGAGGCCTTGCAGCAGACCTTACGTCAGTTGCTGGTGCCGGGCGGCCGTGTCGTAGGGGACGCAGAGAACCATAGGGCTGGGTGGGTTTGTTCCATTGGCAAAGCATGAGTTTGCAATAGAAAAAGGTTGGATTGTCGCATCCAGGATCAAAGATCGGGATTATCATCATCATTTTGCAATCAAACACGTGGATTCTGACTAGGAAAAACGAGGTCCAACCAACAAAAAATAGGGAGAGGGCCACCAAACTATGGGCAGGTTGGGCCAAGTAATGTGTATTCTTAGGAATGCGGGTTTTTCCTGCCCAGCCCAGCTGAAACATCTTTTGCAGGCTAAGAATAGCCGTGTGAGATCCCAGGTCTTTGCCTATCAACACCGGGATGGTGCTGAGGCCATTGGGGGACGGGCTTGCAGAACTGTAGCTGGCCTCATGCATAGTTGATTCCAAGACTGAGCGGGGCATAGTGTTTGTAATTCAAGATCTGGTGAACTATGATGCACTACATCACTATTCACAAATTCAATTTGCCCCATTGTAATGTTGGATCTTGTTTGATGTTGAAGAGTACAAGAACCACCACTGACAGCCCAATCGCATCCAATCGCAAGCATCCCACAAATCAATCTGCAACATCGAAGCACCACCAGAAAGATGCCGAAGAACAGATTTTTGATGATTTTTGCTCAGATATGTGGTGATTCCTAATTCCTACTAAGATACAACCTCCAAATACATAAGTACAGCATGGTATAGCACCCCCCAGAAGTATATTGAACATTTTCTGCATCTTTTCTGGGGTTCCTATAACTATGTATCTCATCACCCATCACCGCAGCTTGCGCGGGCTGCAAAAATCTCGGCAGGTCACAGATGCGGTGTTCTTCCAAACCTTGGAACAGGCGGCGAATTTGCGCTTCGACCAGGAGGACCTGCGGCAGCAGTTGCAGTCACGTGGTGGTTTCCAAAGCTAATACTGGATGTTGCATGCTTAAGATATGTTAAGATCATGGGTTAATCATGGTTGATGATGAGTCTATATTGGGTCAAGCATTCCAAGGAATACCCTGGATTTAACATTAGATTGAACATCGGTTCAGAACGGTTTAATGGTGTGTATTGAGTGAAGTACCATGCGGTGTCTTCAAACATGGCTCGGAAATCCCCGAACGAAATCGAGGTCTATAGCTATAGCTGGGAAACCTTAGAAAACAATGGAGGTTTTCCAGCTAGCCATGGTTGATGACACTGGAGTGTAAGACTGTAACTGTGAAGGCTTTTCCCGGCAGCAGGCAGCTGACTTTGGTTTGGATTTCAAGATCTGATACGATTTGTTTCTGATGATGAATTAGATAGTTATTGAAATGCAAGCATTCGGTCAAGTTGGATGTGTTTAAGATCTATGCAATAATTTAGGTAATGAGGTCCTAGGCCATACCAGGATACCAAAACCTACACCCCTCACGTCACCACGTCCAAGGAGTCCTTGAGCGACTGGGACCACCTTTGGGACGATACGGATTTGCGGAAAGTCAGGACAGACGGCTGGGCGGTGATGAATAGCACAGAGATTTTGCAGTTTTCATCAAGACAGGCAGAACAGTATGCAGACTGAATTGTGATAAATGTGTTTTTCGCATGTGCGTGTATATATATATATACGTCAATAGATGTGTAGATGATTGTAGATGTGTATAACGTCTGATTTTAAGTTGCGCGCATCAATGTAGTAATGATTAGTAATGTAAACACTCTCATGATGCACATAAGCCAAATGTAATTTGAAAGCCGTGTCTTATGTGGTTAGGTCCAGCGTCTCAGGACCTACGTTGCGAAGAACAACTGCAATCTGTAGCGCAAAAGGGGTTCGATCGCAGCGGATGTCTGACAGCATTGTGCATGAGCCATGCCGCCATGCCTTACTGTAAGTACTTGGATGTGCAATGATGTGCATATCAGATAGTAGGTGATGTATTGTAAGTGATTCAAAACAATGGGGTTGCAACCAGTTATCTATTCGATATATTTCGCTATGCCTTGTGGTACATAGGTTTTTGTTTGCAGTTCTGTTGCCAGCTGGGATGCGCATCCAAGCTCAACCAATGTTTAACTAAACATCTGCGAAGGTCAGGTTAATGGCTTGATCCGTGTACCATATATGGATATAAATGGGACCAGAGTTGATATGCAAGTTTTAGTGCTTACAGTAATTCTTAGATGCTGGCTAAGCAAGGATCAGCCACGACTTATGGTAAAATTGCTGACAGTCGATTTGCCCACATGGCGGCCATTTTGGGTGGGTAACTAGGTCCACAAGGGATCCAAGTGTCGTCATTTAACCACAAAAAAATATACCCATTTGTGTGCCTTGAAATGGTGCAAACCACCAAGCTGGCAATTTCATGCGAAGATTGATGATAAACCAATGGATCTAGGGGCATTCCGTTTTTCATTTTGTGAATCATATGAACTTAACTAGTTATACTGGCTGGTGGATCCATGTCTTGTCTGGACGCATACTGGGATGAAGATCCCCCATTGGTATCCATCGGTCAATTTCTTTTTGATGGGTAAACACTACCAGCGCTGGATGAGGCTAACAGTTTTTATCAGTTGGTGGCTCATCATGGATGTTGGTGGTTGGCTGGTTGTGTTATTATCATTTGTCTATGTATATTATTGCATGTGCACACTATGTATGTTCTGACTATAGGGGAGCAAAACATGCACATGTTTAACCCATTGTGGGGTGGATCCGATTGCATTTGACAAAGCGCAAGGATTTCTCAAGGTGATTTGTCAGTGGGGCCCTAAAATTGCCATTGGCCAGACAGAAACGATGCTCACAGTTCTGACCTCCAACTTTCCAGGCCTTCCAGCTGCAGAAATGAGCACTTGAATACCATACATCACCTCAAAGTAGATGTCAAGATGGAGCTTGGAGGATTGATTGGGTTGATGTATGGTTTACTTTCCCAGAAAGCAGATTTCAAGACGTACTCTTGGGATTCTTGATCGCCCAGTTTCGCTCAGTTGTTGACACTTTCGGTACAATCGCAAAGGAGTCCCCTGGTTTCTATCCAGAAAACCATTGAGGCATTTTGGTAGCATTACTACTACGTGATCCGGTCGGAGGTTTGGTTGAAAATGGTTGAAAAGAAAACCCTGTGGGAACCCATGATTCATAAATGTGAAGATGTGGTTTCCTCTAGTATGCTCCGTTCAACCAAGTGCATTAAAAAAAAAAAAACGCTAAAGATGCCAGATTTTTGCATCCAAAAAACTTAAAAATGCTAGTTCTTAACCACCTTGTAGACCCCAATCTACTGGGATTCACCGTCCATTCATTTGGCAAACCCTGGCTGCCATAAACCGCTAGCTTTTCGGGAAGGCAAGCATAGCACCCAATCAAATGGCGATATTGGGAATGGTTCATAGTTGGGTTTACCCATCATGTCCAGAGGAGAAGCCATGACATGTTTTTTTTTTGGCATTGTTACGTTCATTTGCCGAAGCAGAATCCCAAAATCCACTCATCATGTTTAGTAAACACCACTATTATTCACCAATGGTAAATCTAAGATGAACTCCTTACCACTAATTATGATAAAGAATGACTGTAACTTCCAGAATTTCTCGATGGAGCCCCCCATGAATCCACCATAACTTGCTCGTAAATCCCCGCCATGCGGCGCGCCTTACGCTGGCACCTCCGTCTCCTCGTCTCAGCGCTGGCGGCACTGGCGCTGTCGACGAGCTCCGCGTTCAGCTCGAGGAGTTTCTCTGCGCCATCGTGGCGCGATGAAGATTGTGGCGGGTGGGTGGGATCCAAATGGGATACGAATGGGATATTGTATTTGAATCAATTTGATGTTAATTTTGATTTTATGGTATAGGAATGGGATATGATTCATATGATGCATCTGATTCTCACCAACTATCAAAGATAAAAAGGATAATATGGTGGCTTTGCACTAGCAAAATTGGGAGAACATGAAGACTAACACCCAGAATCACAACCCGAGAGTTTACCCTAAATAGTTTGTAGACTCACATGTTTCAAGCCACGGAAATTGGGGACTTAACCGGTTCATGGTGATGAAATCACCGAACTCGGGGGCCCCACCGAACGCGGATGAGGGGAAGAAAAGCACAGAAAGTATGGCAATGGATCCATAGTTACTTGTGGAGAGAGAATATGCAGAAATTTACTGGAGATGGACATCCAGATTTTATACACACACATATATATATATATATACATATCATATATATATATATAATTTGTTTATTTGATTTTATTTGTATTTATTCAAGTAATATAGCCCAAACTATTTTATTTGTAAGACATCCAGATTTTCACCTGTTTCTGCTGGTATGAACCACCTTCAGTGGTGGCATGAACCACCCAGAGCTTCGTTGGTTGCATCCAATGATATCAAAAGTGCTTGCCCACTCATGTCTCCAGTTTTTTTGGGCAAAATGGCCAGCTATCGGTTCGGGATCCCCTTGCTTTTGCTCAGCGGTCAACTTTCCAGGTGTGCCTACTTGAACCACCATGTTCTGTGGCTTCCCCCCCAACTGACTTAGGAAATTGGCCACCACCTTCGACGAGCTTTGGACGTTGCTTGCCACACGCCAAGAAGCGGTGGTGGATGGAGTGGCATCTTGGCCGCCTCGACACAGGGTGACCCCGCACCAACCAATGAAAATCTATTGAAAAGTGGATCTTTCAATTCTGTGCATCTTCCAATTCCTTCCAACCAACCAACAAACCAACCAAGCCACTGCCATGATCAGATTTTCAGAAGGGGCCTCTTACCAACTTCCACTATGTACTGCTAGCGCCAGCAAGACCCAAAGACCTGTAGGCTATGTCATATTTATGTGGACGACTTAGTAGCACGGATTGGCTTTGATCCAGTTCCAACTTTTACTGGTGGAGACCCCAAGTTAGCTTAAGTCCCATTAAATCTTAACAAAACCTATTAATCACAATTAAATCCCATTCAATCACGATTTTTCAAGGTTTCTCCCCCCTTTCTGTGCCATCGCGCCGTAAAGGACGCGTCGTTGCACCAGCTATCGGCACCCAGCAGCCGCAAGGCTTGGCAGCAGCTGGCAGAGCTGGTCACAAAACAGGCGAGGACGTGTATGGGGCCCCTGAAACGATCGTTGTTTGATGAGTTTGGGGAATTTATACCATCCCCAATAGTCATTGGGGATTGTAATGATCTAGGGGAATCCCTAAAAACTAGTAGGGTGGAATGATATGGGTATGGGTCAAGTCATTGGGTACCCCTATATATAATTATATGGATGGTCAATGCTAAAAATGGTCTAAAATTTGTGATAGTCTGAAATTTTGACCCATGCCAATTTACGAATTCGACATGTTCAACTGAGACCTCTAAAGTGTTGCCATGTAAATGGCAATTTTACGGTCGAAAATGGTGGATTATACTGTGGAAACTGCTGATTTTCACCATGTGAGACGGACGTCTTGCCACAGAAAATGATAGGTTATAGTTATATTATATCATCCAAAATTGGTGGCTTCATGTGATTTTTCAGATTTGGGAAGGTGAGCAGCTGGTGAATTGCTGGGGTTGTTTGGGATGTTCCCCTTGCTGGTTGGGGTTTAAGTGGACTCCCCAATTGTTGGTGATCTCCCCAGTTGCAGGGGTAATTGGGTTGCATCGAATCAACACTTGTAGACCCTGAAATCTCCAGTGTTGCCGCCGAAATCAGGAGAACATCCACATCTTGCTGCTTAAATAATGCTGTCTGATAAAAACCGTATACCTTTTCATATCTCACCATTGTTCTTGGTAAATTGTGCTTTTTTATTGGTTAACTCCCCAGTGCCATTGGCTAACCCTAACTCACGATTTGAATTGGTCCAGTCCCAATTTATTTTGTGCTGACTCCCCATTTTCAATGTTTAACTCACATTAACTCACCATTTTGGTTGCTCAAACCTCCAATGTTCTGCTTTGCAACGCCCAGGAAGCCCCAGAGGCGTTGGATGGTTCCAAGTATGTGAGCCTCAGGCGAACAGAGCAAGTTTGGGGTTCGTTTGTGCGTGTTTGTGCACACAAGCAAGAGAGAGAGTTGAGAGAGCATATAAAGTTGGCGTGAAGCAACCACATTCATCCACAATCATGCAGGGATGTGAGCTTTGATTGAAGAGGGTGTTTGAAGTCAAGTCTTGTCCGGTCGTTTGAAACAGATTGTTTGTCAAGCTTCGCTCTGGTGAACACAGACGGCTGGCTGCAGTAGTGTCTCCTGACAGTCGGTCAGGTAGAGGAATTCCCTTTTGAAAAAAGAACAGGGGATTGGAGGATCAGCATGAGGATGCCTGCTTTCTTTGAAACAACAGAAGCATTTCCATACTTGGCAGCTCCCAACTAGCAAGATGTTCATAAATCCACACCAAATACCCTCCGGTAAACTAACATAGCTATGGAAAATCACAATTTTAATGGGAAAATCCACTATAAATGGCAATTTTCAATAGCAAACCATGCGACCCGCAGGTTGGATGGTTGCATGTTTGGGCGCCTCACTCGAGACCTTCGCGACATTGGCCTCATAGGGCCTGGCTACTCGGAGGTCGATGGTCCAATGCTGGTAGGTTTAGCCGAGTTGAATTGGGCTCGCAACCCAGAAGATATAATGCCATATAATACCCGCTTCAAGTCATACCTGCACAGTTGAATGTAAAATTATATGAACAATTGCAGACATTTATATATGCCATGTAAGTTCTGAGGATGTCTGAGTGCAATATCAGCGAATGGTCTTGCTTCGCACGTTCTTTTCCTAGACTTTTGTCTTTTTGGAAGCAGCGTCAGATGATGCAGGTGCGCGGAAACATGCTTTCCTTTTCCTGAAATGCACGTAATTACTGCCTTTTCATTCAAAGATACCTCCCTGCAGAATGTGTGCCCATAGGTACCATGATGCCCAACCATGCTTCAACTGCGCAACCTTCAGTTTGCAGATGTTTCTTCGAGTTAGCCTCTGGATTTGTGATGGGACTCGCATGATCCCTTTTTTACGTATCCTGAAAATAGCGAAATCAGTATCCCAGCTGTAGTTGGAAATCCTTCAGAAATTGGATTTTCATGATTTCCCAGGCATCATCCCCAAGCCATCCGACAAGGGAATCATCCCCGTCACAGGAGATCGGCGAGATCATGCGGCTGTGCTGCCGCGCGATGATGGATGAATTCAAAGGCGCGACTGAAAGCGCCGCCTGCAAGCATCTCACTAACAAACCAATGTGGTATTTAAATAACATGGGGATTTAACCCATAAACATGGTGACAGCGCCCGTAAGGGGCCGTGCGTTTGTGATGATTGAACTTCCTGACCATGATGTCAAATCATCAAAAACTGGGAGTTTTCAGCGATTCGAGATGCATGTGGTGTTCAATTAGAGCACAAAAACTCTGTAAGGGTTGGCTCCAACATTGATTTTTTTATGTTTCGCCAGCACTTTGACACATTTTTCTCATCCGAGCAGTTGGTTCAAACNAAAACTCTGTAAGGGTTGGCTCCAACATTGATTTTTTTATGTTTCGCCAGCACTTTGACACATTTTTCTCATCCGAGCAGTTGGTTCAAACTTTCTTTTTGCCATATTTCTGGCAAAGGTTTGCGAGACCTGACCAAAGCGATTGCTGGCATCTTCGGCGCCACAACCGCGCATACACAAATGATAGTATGTTGTCAGTATCTATAAGAAGGAATGTTACAACGTAGCAAAAAGATCTATAAGAAGGAATGTGACAACGTAGCAGGAAGATCTAAAAGAAGAAATGTTACAACGTAGCAAGAAGATCTAGAAGAAGGAATGTTACAACGTAGCAAGAAGATCTATAAGAAGGAATGTTACAACGTAGCAAGAAGATCTAGAAGAAGGAATGTTACAACGTAGCAAGAAGATCTATAAGAAGGAATGTTACAACGTAGCAAGAAGATCTATAAGAGGGAATGTTACAACGTAGCAACAAGATCTAGAAGAAGCTTGAAGAGAGAGTTGGTTGTGACGTAGCAAGAAGATCTAGAAGAAGCTTGAAGAGAGAGTTGGTTGCAACGTGGCAAGTACAAGACGTAGAGCAAGGAAACGCTATTGCAACCCCCCCACCAACCCCAACCCAAAACCCAAAGACAAAGAGCAACAAAAGATATGAGAAGGGAGGATAAAAGAAGAGAAAATCAAAATCATCACGAACGCACGGCCCTTTACAGGCGCTGCCACCATAAACATGGGGATTTAAATTTACGGGCGTATGGTTTGATGGCATACTGATGGGAGTATTACTGGGATGATTATGATAAACCATCTCACTTCCCATAGAAGGTGGTCACTTTTCATCGCCCCAGTCATAGGGGCCCAATTTCACAAAGCCCACTTTTGGATGGTGTTATGGAATTGGGTCTACCTGCCCATGAAAACCCTACTTATAGGCGATGTTCAATTGCCATGTTTGATTACCAGAAGGTACCCTCTGGTAAACTAACATAGCTCTTGAAAATAGCCATTTATAGTTGATTTTCCCTTTAAAAATGGTGATTTTCCACAGTTATGTTAGTTCACCAGAGGGTACCAGAAGTAGTTGTGGCTTGACAGAGCACCGCTGCATGCCGCAGCGCCACTCAGAGCGCACGAGGATTCAACCAATACCACGTTTGGGAAACGCAGTAGAGCTNAAGTAGTTGTGGCTTGACAGAGCACCGCTGCATGCCGCAGCGCCACTCAGAGCGCACGAGGATTCAACCAATACCACGTTTGGGAAACGCAGTAGAGCTGCTTGCAGAGGAACTGCTTGCTGCTGCACCTGACGTTACATAGGTATGGGACGATGGATCATGAGCTGGTTTTTGCTTACCAGTTAAACGTCGACGTGCACCAGCTATTGGTTCGATATGTACTGCTGACTGCTGAGATTGCTGAATGCTAACAGAGGACTGATAGTGGTCTAACTGCAGTACCCATGAGGGTGGGGTAGGAGCATCTGTACTGGGTGTACATTTTGGCTTAGANAGATTGCTGAATGCTAACAGAGGACTGATAGTGGTCTAACTGCAGTACCCATGAGGGTGGGGTAGGAGCATCTGTACTGGGTGTACATTTTGGCTTAGAGAGGACCCTGGACCGAACAGACCATGGCCAATATTTTCCACAGGAAGAACACCACAATTTTCCATGGTCCGGTTTGGAGATTACTTTACCGAGTTTTCTGTTCCACACGAGTGTGTGATTTGCTTGATTATGTTTTTCATTGAGCTGTTTCTCAGCTTCGGAAATTCTATTTTTGGATTGGTTAAAACCTGGTTCTGATAACCAGTGAGCCTGGTCCAAATCAGGAAAAGCACAAGGTTTGCTCAGAATTTTGAGGCGGGCATGTTTTTGATATTGGGTTTGCTTACCACATCGGACGCAAAAAACCCCACCTGTGGGTATAAGTCGCAAGATATGGCCACGTTTGATGACCGGCTGTGCACTTTCAAGATTGGTTGGAACACCGTCTGACTGATTATCAGGACTTTCATTTGGTACTATCGTGTGGTCGGCTGTCTGGGTTGGTTCAATACCGTACCATTGCTTTACATGGGCTTGCCATACACTGATTAACGATAATTGGATAATGTGTAACGCATTTCGAGAGATCTTTAAAGAGTTCGGGACAATCGATGCGATCTGAAAACATAATGGCAAGTTGTGAATGGGTGCTGGTAGAGCATCCATGGCAGGCTGTCGCTCTTTCTTGAAACATTCACATTCCCAAGCAATATGAAAAATGGTCGGTGAGGCTTTTTGGCAGGTACATAATACTTTACCCGGACGCTTGCGATGCCGGTGGTCACGCTCCGGCGTTTGAACACCGGCGGTGAGAATCAATCTCAGAATCTTTAATTTTGGGCGCGGATCTTCTGATTCTTCGATGGAGGCAATTAGTTGGTTGTCCAGTTGATATTGCACCTGATCAGCATCTCGAGTGAGTTTATCAATCAATGATGTAGTTAACTCACGGTTGATTCCTGATTGAATACCATCAAAANTGAGTTTATCAATCAATGATGTAGTTAACTCACGGTTGATTCCTGATTGAATACCATCAAAATGTTGTTTCCGATCCCGGAGAAGAGTTTGCCATATATCACCAGAGGGTACCAGAAGGTAACTGAGACCTCTGGTTTAATGTTGACATCCCGATGAGGCAACGTGGCCTATACCCACAGCGATGAGATGACGATCCTGATGTTTCCCCGCACCATTGGTCGTAGCTTGCCCAGCTGACATGGAAATCCACCACACTCACCACACAATGGAAGGGTTTGTTGCCACATCGAACTTGTGATGTGTTGTTTTTTTGCTGCAAAGCTAAGTGTTTGGATGTGTTTGGCAGATGTTGCCACAATTGACATGTGTACACTGTTTTTGTGCATATGAATGTTATCATAGTGTAATCGTATATGAACAGAAGTAGCGGATACTTAAAAAAAACATCTTAAAAAGATGGACTGAGATGTGCACAAAATATGCCTATGCATTCACGTGTGTTTGGATGCAATTTTTGTGTTGTTCTGTTTGTTGAGTGCAATGTTGTCAGAGAATCACCCAGGTCAGTGGATTGAGTTGGTGGTGTCATGCATTTGCCCAGGATGGTTTAGGAGTCATACAGGCTTGAGGTGTTTGTTTGCCTTGGAACTTGATTTTGATACTCAACTGCGCATTGATATCGGGGGAGGTACCGTGCCAGCAATGATTAAAGTCTCCACTAAACGGGGAACTGAAAGGCGTCAAATCTCCACAAGACCGCTTAGTACTTAAGCAACCATTGGACATTGGCGGCTATTCAGCATCTTAGAAGCCTTAATCTCATCCTTTTCATTGTTTTCGAATTACCAGTGGTTGGGTAAACACAGAATTATCCAGTCATTTTTTGACGAAGACTTTCCCTCTTTCCATCCTTCGCCATCCCCACCAACAGCACTCGGAGTTTTGGAAGGCAAGGCAAATTACATTCGCCCTTGAAAGACCGTCAAGACCTATGACAGCTTGCGGCCATTTATGGTTAGATAAATTCGTAAAACAGTTTCTCTTCAGCCCGAAAAGTGCTCATTTGTCATGCCTATTTGTTCGATTCAAGGAACATACCCTCCGGTAATCAAACGTGGCAATTGGAAATCATTTATAAATGGTGGATTTTCCATTGCCATGTTTGATTACCAGAGCGTATGCCAAAAAGCCACAGAAAGCCAACATCCAAGGCAATGTTTCTATTCGATTCCTGGTATTTAAAGGCTCCACCATCGCCGTCAAAGTCCTTGGCCGCTGCAGGTGGTGGACAACCCTTCGAATGGCCTCATAAAGGACGGATTCAGAAATGGGTCAGCCTCTTGGTTTTGAAGGTCTGATGTTTTTTTTTGGGTTTTGGGACTGATTTTTTCCCGGGGCTCTATAATTTCAGGTTTTGAGTTGTGTATTTTAACTTTAACTGTATGTTGTTTTTGTTCGAGTGGTTTCTCAGGGGTAGTTATAAAGTGATTCCAAGATGTGGATATGGGTCAAGAATGGTCAAGACATATTCAGACTTAAGACTCTAAGCCGCCAAGACAAGATGAACATCCTTAAACAGACTCTTCAACTGCCATCCCGCCCCTAATATTCAACACCCCATTCTATAGTCCCAGTCATTTGTGATTTCATCCCCTACTCAAGCATGGTTTCTGGTAAGTGTTTAACAGCCATGTGGGAAAGGATTGCTCAATTTTACAGCGCCGTTTTTGGTGCCTAGATCGGGAACCTACCATATATAAGGCGTATGTAGGGGCTATACAATGGAATGTCCCCACAAAATATGGACTTTATATGGTATTATGGTACAGTAAATGTATGGTATTATGGTAAAGTAAATGTACAGTACCTCCATGTTAGGGTCTTGAAATCTCGCGATTTTTTTGGCCCACCAGGGCACGCGGATGTCCATAAAATTGTGGATAAACGTTTTGCCCCCATTTGTTGCAGAATTAGTGATAACACGAGGAAACATGCCAGTATGTGGACTCCAGCCCAGGCATCGGCGCGAGCCTCGTGACAGCGCTCTTCAACCGACGCCTGGAGCGTTTGGCGCAGCAGCGCGGCGTGGCGCTGCCGGAGGACCTCGTGGCGCATTTCGACTGTCGCGCCGGGCTCTTCGACACGGTGCCCGCGTTGCGGTGGGGGGAGATATGGCAGCTTAAAAAGCACCTTGGGTGAGATGAGGATGATAAGATGGATGGGGATTTTCCATGATCTTTCTCAGGAGATGCTGGAAGATTGGGGTTTTGAGATGTTTGACAAGTTTTGACCAGCTAACATGGTGAGTTACGCGTAAGATGATACAACCCTTGAAATTAGACCCCGGGCGGGGCTCAACCAGCACAAATAGAAGCGGGTAAATTTGACCATGCCAAGATGCAGGTTTATATTCATGAGCTTTGCCGCATTAAATGAATACGATCATGAACTTATTTTACGTGTATGAATTTGGGTCAGCAATACAGTACCTCAAGTTCGTGTAAACTGATGTGACAGTGCCGTGCCTCAAGATGAAGTGGAACTATCGAAGTATCAACAGCTACTTTTATGGATTCCAAGCATGAATCTAGGCCTAGGCAACTACATGAATACTAACCCGTCACCTATGTCGTAATGTGCAGGGTATAGTTTCGGGTTGGTGGTTCCAAGCTGTTTTATTTTGTCATGCGAATTGGATGGTGGCCACAATTCACCAGTTCAGGTAGGTGAGATCCTAAATATTTGTTGCTTGGATCCTTCTTTTGGATTCTTTGGTTGAAACCTCCCACCAGATTTAAATGATTTGGCACCCCCAATTCCTGAAAATAATCACCGTCACCGGCAATTCATGTAATTTCATGTAATTTCCAGGTGACATGCGTTTGTTTGAAAATGTGGTATATCATCATGTTCTCTATTAAAACATCATTTTTTGCGGACACACCCCATTGTCTTTTCCCTATATTTTATCGTTTTATCCCATGATCTATGTATTTCTATGTGCACGTGATTTTTTATTATTAAGATCATCTCCAGTTGGATACTTGAAGCCCAATTAAACCCAGCCAACCCCCTTAAATCCCATGAAATCACCATTAAATCCCTCTAAATCACCATAAAATCACTCTAAATCACCATAAAATCACTCTAAATCACCATAAAATCACTCTAAATCACCATAAAATCACTCTAAATCACAAAATCACCATTAAATCCCCTTAAATCCCCGGTGTGGTTTAGAGGCCGTGCAGAAAAGCGCCCCACCAAGCTGAACAGGAGAAGGAGGCGTTGTCGCTGATCTTGTGGAGAGCCTATGACTGTAGCGTGAACTGCGTGCAAGATGCCTGTCACTGGGACTTCGTTTATTTCTATTTGTTTGTACAGTAAGTTAATTATTGTGTTCAGTTTTCAGTTTCACTATGTTACATCTGTTTTCTTGACATAAACTGTTTTTTGTTTATTGGTCTTTAGTGGTTTTAAATAGTTGCAGGTAGTTCTTTATCGCTGTATTCGCCCGGTAGTTGTATTAGATCCTTGTATGGTTTGGTTTGTTGCCGATGTGGTCTTGCTTGGTTGGGTGGTTTAGTGTGTTTGTTTGACTGAAGGCCATACTATAGCTGGCTCGTGATTTATCGAAACAAGAGTGTGATTGGTTGTACTCGTACAATTATATTTACCTTGGGTGAGTCCATTGTCCGCCAGAAAAAGGTGGGAATAGCGGTTGAGGAAGAGATGATTACCAATTGGCTGATACTTTGAGGGGTGGCGCCGCCACCAACTAGGTTCAAGTGGATCATTTCTCACCAACCAATCCATCGAAGACTTCGTCTTTGATGATGTAGAATTGGAAGACCATGATTCAACTATCAATCATGGTCCATCAATCCTATTGCATTATTCAAGTTGAGTCAGTAAAAGTACCCGCCCGGCTTGATTATGTATATATATATACATGTATATGTCGTGTAGTGTGTATAGGCATATGCATATATACATCTTAGTTAATATCACCTCAGCATACTTGTATACACTTCAGCTCAGATTCTATTGTGGCTCATGTTTGCACTTACCAGTTGCCGCCAGGTCATCTTCGGGGCGCTCCGGTAGAAGTGGTACAAAGCGACTTTGGGGAGTGCCCTGGTTCTGCCAGTGCTGCCAGGGCCATGAGGACGAAGGTTGCCATGGGTGGTTTCACATGTTTTGTTTTTGTTGCTGCATACCTGGGTGAGAATTTATGGGATAGATTGGGAAGAACCCCATCCCCCATTCATATTACATAAGCACCCCTATATAGTGGTACCAAGTGTATATATATATATACATCTATATCTCTCTCTACAATATACATGTATATATATATATGTGTGTATATGTATATCAATATAAATGTAAATTTGTCAAGCATGGGTTCTTTAGGGTGTCTAGTAGCAATGAAGGATGGGATTCATCCAGTTCATTCCTGTTCAACATGGAATATCCCCAGATAAACATCGGTTAGGGATAGCAAATCTGGCTGGTGGCGTTTCAATGGATTGGTTAATGGGAAAATTGAAACCGGAAACCATGGATTTTCCCATGAAGTATAGGGGTTTCCTGAAAATTTTCCCTTAGACCAATCTAGTGATTTTTGTTGATTGAACATCCACATTTTGCGAACAAACCGGAGGGTCACGTCATGATGGGTGAAGATGTGAACTCCACAAAGCTTGCATAGGAGATCACATTTTCCCAGCCTGGCAACCATCGAAAACTCGTTATTTCAAAACAGTCCTTCTTTCAGATTGGGAGTAGTTTTAACATGTTTTCATTGATTGACGACTTGTATCGCTTTTTTAAGGTCCATTTGCCTCGCAAAGAAATGACGACCCAGAATTTGGACAATGGGGCCAGCCTCTTCGGTGGATCCCTCCCCTGTTATATCAACTGGGAAATGTGTGATGCCTGTGCCCTTTGTGTATCCTTTTCAAATATTTGTACTTCAAACAACTGCTGGTATGATTTTGCCCAGTACAACATGGGATAAGTTTCCAGTTTATCTTACTCCAGATCCATGGGTGAAGCCGTATTCGATCTACGAATTTTGGACTCCTATTGGAAGGATTGGTTGAACCCCCCTGAAACGGAGGAAGCTTCGCTGGCTGAAGGATGCTGAGCTACTGCCCCTGAAACCACATCAAGCGTTGCTTGGATGATGCAATCGGGTATGGTTGCAAACCTGACCATAAATTTCCCGTTGGGGGGTGATTTACACTGCCCATGTCTGGCATTTTCTGGTACAATTGGTGATGATTGATAGGTTTGCCACATAAGATCAATAAGATCGGTGAATATCTAGTGTTTGCGAATATACATCTAAGATATGAGCCACAGTCGACATGGGGAAATCATCAAGAAGATTCGGATGATGAGGAATTTGTCGATGGTTGGCCACTAAGGTCGCTAGAATTTACATGAATTTACCAAATTTATAGCATCCTCATGGGCAAATTCTCCCCAACAAAACATGGGCTAGTTAGAAGGGGTTAGCACTAGCAACAGAGCTGGTGGCGGGGTTGATTTATGGCAACCTTATGTCCCACCCCGGGTGACACTCCCATGGGATTTTGTCGATGGTTGAGGTGACTCTCGGGATTTGACATTCCACCCTGACATTCCACCCTGGAACCCAACTTGGGACAGAAATGTGCAAGCAAAAAAAAAGGTCCATTTACCGCTTGACAAATCTTGCCATTTGGCAAATCTTACCATGTGTTTGTTTTTGGGGGTGGGATTTCAAAGGCTGCTAAATGGGGTGACATTGGTTTCTTCGGACAGTCGTTTTTATCCAGGCTCGACGCTCCTGAAATCAAAACAACTCGCGCATCCTTGTTGCAGATGATACATCGGAGATACTGGCATCTGTAGACATTGGTAATACGTATATAATATATATATATATATATATGGAACCATATGTATACATCAAGGGAAAGATATAGTCACAGTATGTCCATTAAAATCAACTTGAAACATTTCCAAATATTGAATCATAGAAAACTATATCCATATATCGTGTGTGTATGCCTGAACTCGTTAGTTCATCAAAGTGCATAGCGACTGTCATAAACTTTTTCTAATCCCACCATGGCCACAAGACTCTATTCCCAGAATCTGAAGGGACGATGCTCTATTTGGTGGTTAAAAGAAAAGACAGGGTTTCAACCCGAGATTTACTGTATTTTATTTTTTTCCCCAACTAAACCCAACCATTGATCTACAGTTGGTTGGTTCATACACCCAGTTAACTATATATATAGATAGATATCAAACATCAATCCCATTTACCCTACTTGTAAACCAACTTAGCTATGTGGCACCACTTTGCCTGAGGTATGGCAGCATGTTTGTGAAGGGCGTGGGGCAGTTCGAAGTCAACGTCAGTGACACCAATCAGACCGTCCGGGTGACGCGCAAGGCCGTTTCAACATTGGGGATCCCCAAGTCCAAAGGATTACCCTCCCCAAAACTAACATAGACTTGGAAAAAAGACATGTTTAATCATGTTTCATAGTGGAAAGTCATCTTCAAAAAAAAACTGTTTGGCCGGGTCTCTGTGAATTTTTGGGAGTGTATGACCTCATTTGTTCCAGTCTTTTCCGATTGAATTTGCAGGTCTCCGCTTTGGACGATCTGAAGACATGTTCCAAGGGTCAATGTGGTGATTTCCAAGGGAGAGATGTGGAAAATGCCTTGCTAGGGCTGGGATTGAAGTGTCGCAGGTCAGTTGTTTACAGTAAGTTGAGATTCCTGGATTGAAACTCTTCATCACTATTTGCTTTGAGGTCGCCCTGCCAAAGATATAGTGAACATCGAAGCCACACGCGCGATTTCTGAAAAGTAAGGAAAGTCATCGGCAAGTCTTCCATGACCGGAATATATTTAAAGTGAGGGGGAAACTTGCTGGACACATATACTCAAATGATCTCAAATGGACAATGAAATGGTCGATGTTGGGGCCAAAAGTTTCTACAGGCAGAATGTGGGTGGCCTCGTTGATTGTCCAGTCGATTATCCAGTGCGTTATCCTCAGCAGATAACAACATTCCTCCCCTGGCGCGGTGAATTCTGTCGGCTCAAGTTCTTTTTCGCGACGCGGTTGCATCGGAACACGTTGGCAGAAGGCCCCTAGACCGTAACAATGTCTGGCTTCCCTACCAGTTCCTTGGCACTCTTGGCAAGCCGGCAAGCGATGGCAAATGGAGGAAGATCATCCAGCAAGATTGTTATTTCCAAGAGGCTATCGAATAGGGACATCATGTCAAAAGACCAGGGGGGTGGAACGTTTGATAAATTGGCATGGCAATGAAAAGGTATTCAGGCTTATTTTGTTGCAAACGCGCGTGGTTCTGCAATTCATGCCCTATCAATGGCTATGTATATAGCCGACGCCAGGTAATAGAATCACACCGGGGTAATTTGATAGACATTGGTTGCGAAGGCGTTTTGATATGCTATGATTATTGGCTATAAACGTAAATCATTAATGGAACAGCATGCCTTTAATATCCACAAAAAGCTTACCTTCTTGAGCATGGTATTTCAGATAGGCCATGGACACACAGATAGACTAGATCGATGGATTAGCAGATAGATGGGCAAATCGACAAAAGCATCGATGGATAGATGGACCATGGACCATGGATAGACTAATTCGTTGATGGGTGAAAAGATGGTCTGGTAGACAGATCCATACATGTGTGGATAGATCGATATATTTGAAGACAATTATCAGATAAACTAATTCCACAAGGCAGACAAACGAGAAGATAATACACACGAATTTAGACTAAATAAGAGGAACTAAGTATGTAGGAAACAATTGCAGTGTGTAGATGGATGAATGAATATATACTTTGACAATGCTAGATTCCTTGTGTTGCTGGTATTGCTGTTCAACGAATAGAACACAGCAAGCAAAGCAACACAAATTGCATTGTGGTGACCTTCAAATATCTACGAAAATATAAATATAGTTGCGATAGTTACAGTAAATATATAAATATATTAGATGACACCATCGCCTTGTAAGAAAATAGTATATATACATGAACTAAATGACCTCAGCTATTTTCAGGTTAGCGAATCATTGCGTAGTGCAGGTTTTTTTTAAAGCATAAATGCATATACATGTAGAATCATGTAGATAATTTGCATAAAGATCTATAGACATGCGCACGCATGTATGAACCTGCATATACTACGTGTTCCATCACGTAGCCCCATTTTCCCAACATCCTGCCAATATTGAGCACCCGCATCCCATGGTCTCAAATATGTGTTTTCGTCCCCTACTAAACTTGGGTCGGAGTTTTTGTTAATTGCCAGAATTATTGAAATGGATATGGAGGCTTCCTGAAATGAGGGTATCCCCAAATTGATCCCAGTGACTAGACCATTTGCATATTGAAACCTATGGTGATTCGGAAAGCCCCATATGTTCATAGATGCTCATAGATATTTCGTGATATTTCACAATGGAAAGTGGTTTATAAGCCATACACAGCCGGTGATATTCCATGACTGGGCCATGGTCATTATCGATCATTATCCGCTTTTTAAATCACTATTAACAAACCATTAATAAGCTTGACTATTGTTAACCATTAGCTGCTACTTTTTTATTAACTAGTGATATCAATTCATACAATTAACCATTAATCACTAGTTATTAACCATGAACCGTTAGTTATTAACTAGTGATATCAATTCATACAATTAACAATTAATCATTAGTTATTAACCATGAACCATTAGTTTTTAACTAGTGATATCAATTCATACAATTAACCATTAATCATTAGTTATTGACCATGAACCATTATCGTTAGTGATAAGTTGTGCCATCCGCTTTTTCGGACCATTGACCCGGGTCCCAGGTTTCGACACTGAGCTCCGCACCGCCCTGCCTGAGTCCGTACGGTGCCGCGGCCGTTTGTTGCCGCCAGCGGTCCGGTGAAGGGTGGCAAGTTGTTGGATGTTGATGAGATTTTGTACCAAAAGATGGATCAATAATCAAGATTAGATACAGTAGTTTATGATCTTTTATATTCTGATATCACGGGTATTTTTTTCAATGATGTGTCTATTTAGCCTTTGCTAATCTGACAATTTGCCCTGGAACATGGCAATGGAAATGGGTATTGTAATAGGTACATAATCTGCATTAAGTGACTAATTTTCTCTATGTTGAAGTTGGAAAGGGTAAATATTAGAAATGGAGGAACCATCCGAAGTACCGGAGTTTTATATTCAGTTGCCATATATCCTTAGTTGTCCTTATTTGGTTCGCTGGAGGTTTCCATTTCCATGCTTGGTGCTATAACCTCACCACGTTGTCAAAGAAATGATGACTTCAAAACACCTGGGTCAATGAAAGTGATGGCCTTTTAGGTAAGTGAATTAGATTGAATTACCCTTGGAAAAAACTCTGGGAAACCAATGGTTCCCTTAAGAAAATGTCTACAAACAGTGGGTTTCCTAGATCTACATATGATTGACTTTGCAGGAGGATAAAGATTATATAGATTATAATATAGATCATAAGTTATCTGTTAAATCTAAAGTACCTTTAACAAATATATGTATATGCGCTATACGTGTAGCAGTGGTGTGCCTTTTTCGTGTTTTGCCGGGTCTTCAGGCACTCACTGCTCTTGCAAGAAGAGATTGCCAAGATGTCAGCGACTGGGTTGAGGACCAACAACCTGGAAACGCCCAGTTTTCAACAGGAAATTTGGGATGATGGCTGTTCACCCATTGTTGGGGGTTCCACGTTTAAGTTTGGGGGTGCACAATAAAAGGTGAGAAAACATAGATTTAAATTTTGGGAAACCTACGACTCTAGAGAAAATCTATCAGTGACAATAAGGTTTCTAGAGTTTGGTCCGTCAAGTTGTTTTCCTTGATTCTAGGAAATTTTCAGCGAGGCAGACCTGATGCTTCACTGTAACGGGGTTTACAGAGCCCTGGTGATTTGCCAATCTGTTGCCATAAAGAAGTGCTTGAGTTCTCTTGTAACTCTCAAACTTTTGAACAATTTTCAACAGCAACCTCGCAACTCAATCGCCACTTTGCCCAGGTCAATTTTTCTTAAGTTGGTTGAGACCTCCGATTTTCCAACCCTGCTAGGCCCGTACCAAGCGCCGCTTCAGGTGGAACGTTCCGAGTCCAAGGAGAGCAGTCAAGGTGGATCCTTGGAGCGTTGGCAAGGCCCGTACTGGTGGAATTCATTGCGCCTCGGACGACGGACCGTTGGAACCTGGGAATCTCTGGCCGGTAATGCAGGAAACTGTAGCAAGAATGGTGATTTGTTTTACCAAAAAAATGGCGATTTCATGGGATTACTATGGATTACGATGATTACATGGGGATTTCTATGGAGTACTATGGATTACTGATTTGTGATAGCCCTGAAGAATCCTGAAAACACTTACAATGTCTAGTAGAGCAATGGGATCCAACCATCCCCAAATTTACCCTTGTTCATGGGTGGTATAAACTGTCAATCCATCTGGGTTGTTTATGACATTGCTTTACCAACAATCTCAATGAATGGGATGAAATAGCTCTTGCAACTAAGGTGAACATATCAATGAAATGAGGTTATTCAAACCAGTTATAACTCTTAAGGGCTAAAACTGGTGGGAATCTTTGGTATGTAACCCATTGGTGACTAGGGACTGGGGACTGAATGGGATTGATGTAGGTATCGAAATTAGGATCGAGGTTGGTAAAAGAAGTCATGTGTGGGTATTTTGTTTTCTCGAATTTAGGGCCTGGAAGACTGTTACACTAGTCACTTATCGGGACGGAGTTGGTGCTCCAGGCACATTTCCGGCAGGTGAATGGATGTAAGTTGGGGACGTGTTACATATCATGACCAGCTTTGCTCTCGGAGTGTGTTGAGATGCCAACGGACTACATCTTTTGTAGGGCGGAGTGGCTTAGTCAGACACGACCATCTCCAGCCAGTGAATCAGTTGGGATGGCTGGGGAAGGGTTGGTTGATGTTGGTTGCTTCCAACCGAATTGGCGCAACCCGCCAGGAAGAACAGCAAGACGCTTGGCGTGAACTCAATGGACCGCGGATAATCTGCAGGGCCTTGAAAAATGGAGTTATGGTAACCATGCAAAAAGCTCACCATTCACGAGACGGACATTCTGTCAGTCTAACTTCCATTGCACTACATGATCTTGGGGTTATGATTTGGTGGATCCTTTCTGCTCGATATATATACCTCCAAACGTTATTAGATGTTTTCTTCCCGAACCCTTGAGAACTAGAGCTTGTTTGCACGCAAGCCAAGTTGAAGATCTCGCACAAAAGTATGTATTTGTATATCAATGATGTTGTTTGCATTAATGTACCTTGTCGTATACATATGTATGAGCTCGGCCCTAAGGACTCCATCGGGCCTTCGCCGATGAGCCGAGCGTGTCTCGCTGAGGGATTGCTGATTGTGTACAGCACCTGGGCTGTCGTTGTTCTGTGGTGCCATTGTGGGATAAATTTACTGTCAAGGTGACTTCATGGCGACTTAATGGTGACTTAATGATGATCTAATGGGATTTATTGGGATTTAAGGGGATATCAAGAAGGGTCAATTAATGTTGCAGAACTGGGGTAGTTGTAAACCATTTTTGGGTGGCACAGACCATCAAGATATGGGTGGTTACTGGACATGTTTGACAGTTTGACCAGGCCTGGAATTGTTTTGCATGGCGTTCCTGTATCATGACCATGAATTTGATAGGCTCAATCTTTTCTGGACTAAGAAACTGCCCACTGTATATCTTTTTGAGAGGGAGGAACTATTTACTGGTGAAGAAATCAGAGCGCTTTGATTACTGTAATCCACTTTGTGCTTAGCTGTCATTACAGTAGTTTTGCTGAGCATCCCAGGAGAAGCCAGGTGAGTTTGACCGCTCTGACTTGTCACCACTGAGGAATATGCCAGAGATGGACCAGTTGATAGATATTCGACCTGATTCAGCTCAGAATTCGGCCCTGCGATTCTCCTTGTGAGAAGTGCCTCTTTTGCAGCCTCCTGGTCAGCTGACATCCGCAGATCGACGGATGTAGGTTCTGGTGCAAAGTAAGCTGATAGCAACACCTGAAAGATTTGCAAATCGTAAGATGCTGATTTTGTGTATCCCGGTGTTTGCCAATCCTACACTTTTTTCTCCAATCTTGGGCGCCCCTCTTAAAATTTGCCATTGACAAAGAGGGGTTCGGGGTCCGTATTCAAAAGCGCCTGAATGAGACTGAAACGCACGAGAATTCATCAACCAAATGAAACGAGCACCTCCCAAGAAGAGATACCGCTACATGTTTGGAAGGTGGGAGACACAGAGCCAACTTAGCCAACAAATCCTAGAACATATAGGCGATAGAGAGAGAGAGAGAGATTGTTTAAATATATCACCGACAAACATGGCAAACAGCCAATGCAAACTCAATTGCGTGGTCAAAGGGTGCAGCAGCTGGGAAAATGCCAGGTGATATTAGTCAGAGCATGTAGTTAACAACCATGTAAACAGTAAAAGGATAAATATAATATCACGGGCTTTCACTTGGAAAGTATGTTTTCCAATTTTCAAAATCGCACACTTAGAACGTCCCCACACACAGCTAGTGACCACGTTCTAAATGCTGCACTTACCCAGGGCTTCCAAAGGCCAGGTTAAACTTGGCCGTTACACTAACAGCCGGCCGTTACCTAAAGACCATCGAAAACCCATGGTATTTATTTATGTAATGGTTATGTCTTGGGATATATGTTGATCGGGGAAACCCACCAAACCCCACATCCACTCCACAGCCTCAGCAACAACAGCTGCTCATGAACCAATTTCAAGTCTATAAGTGCCAAGACTGCTTGAAATGACCAATGGTTCCAAAAGATTTCAATGAAAAACGGTGAAAAGACTACACAATTTCAAAATACCCAAAGAAAATAGTAAAATTTAGCCCCAAGTTTTTGGTGGCTTTTCACAGGTTTTTGACGGCCGTTTCACGGGTTTTTCACGGTCGGTTCACGGACTTTTCACGGTCCAGATTTTGTGGGAAATTTCAGGTAGGTACTTTCACCAGACCATATTCGGTTTTGTATTTGGTGACATCATGATTTAAAATGCAGACGTTGCGCAGAGCCCGTGCTCCCAGGCGCATTTTACTTGCATCGAATTGGACCAAATAGCCTCTTTATCCACGTATCTATTGACCATTATTTCCCAACATGACATGTCAGCTTCCTGGACAAAGTATATAATGGTTACAAGTAAAACCCGCACGAGGCGGGTGGCGGAAGTTTCCAAAAGAAGAGAAGCTTAAGACTATAGGATCGAAACACAAGTTTTGCCTATAGGA
>BGPT01001038.1:3066-26152 GCA_003297045.1 Symbiodinium sp. clade C Y103
CGTGTTCCATAGCTAGGTGGTGAGACTACGGCTGATAACCTGTAGTTTACCAGGTCAGCCACCAATGTATGTTATGTACAATGGGGTGCCTAGTAAACAAGCTAAAACCGTTAAGCTGCAAGTCCTTTTGAACCAACGCTGCAGAGTAGTCTTATAGTGTATATACATGTGCAGTTTNACAAGCTAAAACCGTTAAGCTGCAAGTCCTTTTGAACCAACGCTGCAGAGTAGTCTTATAGTGTATATACATGTGCAGTTTGTGCGGAGAGTTTTTACATTACCTATTAAAAATGGTGGCTTTCGATGGCTATGTTTGTCATAACCAGAGGGTAAGAAAAAACCATCCATTTTCGTCATTTTCTGGGTTTCCACTTTTTTTTCAGATTTATCATGTGTGGGTCTACTCTCCCTATTTGACTGCAACCTATCCAGAAACAAATACAATGGGCATGATCATCTCAACGAGGCTTGACAAAAACACAGACACCACTGATTGCTTTCAAACCACCAGCCGGTTGCTCCCAACAATTTTGAACCCCCTGCAACTAATTCACTAATTTGAATTAAGGCCATTTGGGGATGATTCCCTATACTAACCATATATTCCAGTGAGGTCGCAGTGAGGTCGTTATAATTTACCCAGATATATATATATATAATATATCTGATATGCAAAATAGTTGCTATTCCTTTTTCCTTTTTGGGCAAAGAAATGAACAAGTGACCATTTAGCAGTGAAAACACCAGAATTCATCCCTGTGGCGCTAGGTCTTCAGATATCGTACCCTCCGAAAATTTAACATGGCTATAGAACATGTCCCATTTATAGATGATTTGTGTGTTGAATATGGTGATGTCCCATGGTTATTTTATGTTGTTTTATGTTGTTTTACAATGTTTTACATATATCTGGGTAAATCATAGTATTTCACTAACCTGAATAAGACCGTTTGGGGATAATATCCCTTTCTAACCATATATTCCAGTGAGGTCGCAGTGAGGTCGTTACAATTTACCTACATATATGCATTTGTTGATGAACTCAAACATTTATCTCCAGGCTGTGTGTCAAAAAAATGCTGGATTTCACCCACGAAATCCAGTCCAACTGGTGCAAAAAAATCCATGGTACGTTGGATCCAGTGGAATCACCCGCAACAAATCATGGTTTAGTACAATGTGGGGCCCCCCAACTAAATCGCTAAGTTGGTGAACATAACTCCAATTTTACTCTGGTTTATGATAGTTATAACTATAGTTAAAGGTGTTTCTAAACTAACTTATAACTGGGGGGCCCCACATTGTAGTTAGAAGTTGCTTTACAACCCTATTTAACGATAGTTATAACTACCATAAACCACAGTGAAATTGGAGTTATGTTCACCAACTTAGCGATTTAGTTGGGGGGCCCCACAGCGTAGGGGATGAGTCACCACATCTGACTGGGACGTTTACTATGAGGATGGGATTCTAAACAAATCGGAGGTTCACCTGGGCGTAAGTTGAGGAGCGCTCAAGCGCTCCAGTTCATGGATTTCTCATACCCTGTGGTAATTTAACATAGCTATTGAACATGGCCATTGAAATAGTTGATTTTCCTTTTTCCATAGTTTTTTGTAGGTTTACCAGAGGTTATGTATATATATATATGTACAGTAAAGTAACAGTTTGCTATTGAAAATGGCCCATTGATAGTGGATTTACCTATGAAAAGTGGTGATTTTCCATAGTTTTTTGTATGTTTACCAGAGGGTAATCCCCAGTGCAATAAACAAGATCAGTACAAGAAATGAAAACAACATCAGCCAACCCTTATCTATCACTCATATCCCCATATGTATCCATATGTGTCATGGTCAAAACATGTGTTTTTTTTGTGGGTATGGTCATGACAAATCATTCTTGGGAATCCTCCGGGTATATTTTCATCCAGAATATGGGTCATCATGATCCAAGTCTTCGCCATGGCACAAAACTTAGGAAAGTTATAGGAATTCACAAACCAGTTGTTGGGATGGAATAGTAGGGGATAAACATACCGTAGGGATCATATTAGTTTAGTATCCCAAACTCAATGATCAGGGCTTATTCTAGAATCTTGCGGTTATTTTGGGAGAGTTACCCCAATCCAAACATTCGAGTGACGTCGCGACGTGAGGTTTTCTTAACGCATTTCTCCAGGTGATTTCCCATCAAAAACCAAAAAGGAGAGCCCAAAATGGTGTTGGTAAAACAATAATAAACCATCCCCAAAATCACCATAAATAGGTGGTATAAACCATCAAAATAGAGGTGGTTTATTATTGTTTTACCCACATTAATCTGATTGATGGTTCAATCATATTCACTGGGTTGAAGGGAAAATCGGAACCGGAAACCATGGAATTTTCCCCATGAAATATAGGGGTTTCCTGCATTTTTTTCCCTTAAGCCAATCCATTGAATTAGTATCTTTTAGTTCAATCACATTAAATCACCTTTTTAATCTGAGTGGGTTAATTAATCTGATTGATGGTTAAAGAACATCTGTTTCGACTCTGTTTTTGATGCTTGAAGCCAGCACATGTCCACCAGAAATCTCGCCCCGCCGAGTCGCTGGATCCGATACTCCGCCCTTGGTGACCACACGAAAAACCACTTTTCTCCATGCGGAAAAAACATGTGCAACTTTGGAGTCTGCCAAGCACCCCTGGTTGACCATCATCATCCCAATTGAATGGCTATTTCATTGGGGGTATCCCCCAATTTTAGGACAAACCCAATAAATTATGATGGGCAGATCTATATCTATAGGTATCTCATTATTTTGAGACAAACCCCTATAGAACTCACTTTGTATCCCCTATATAGGTAGATTATGGGAGATCTATAGATGGAACTTCAGGACAAAGTCATTCTGAAGAAACGTGTCTGTAGCTTAGATGGGTGTGCCGTAAAATTGGTGTACCCTCTGGTAATCAAACGTGGCTAGCTTGAAAAACCTAGTCTTAATGGAGGTTTAGTGGGAAAAGCATCTACAAATGGTGGATTTTATATTGCCATGGAAAGTATGTATACTTAAACATGCTCATTTTATTCGGGATTACTCCAGAAAATACAATATTGTGGTATGGATTTTAGGGGCACCCCATTGTTGGACAAACCTACATAGCTTCGGGCAATTGCCATGGTAGCGGAGAATTAGGGACCCAACCATCGAATGCGGTACACCCCAAACCATGAAACACCACACGTTCAAGAGTCTTGTTTACGATAGAGCAAAATGATAACACCAGGCTTGGTTTCTGAGTTAGGGCTTTCAACATACCCTCTGGTAAACTAACGTAACTATGAAAATCACAATTGTTTATGGGAAAATCCACTATTTCTATAGCAATTTTCAATAGCTATGTTAGTTCACCAGAGGGTAACCACAATGCGATCACTTTCAGTATTGGGTATTTCTCGATTAATCAGGGATTCTGGGGATCCAAAAGAAAGCCATGACTGTGTTCCAAGAAGAAAACCAATCATTTGGATGATTTCAGCCTACTCTCACGTGGGGGTTTCCATCAATGGAGTATCTCCAAAATGGTTGGTTTATAATGGAAAATCCTATCAAAATGGATGATTTGGGATTTGGGGGTACCCCCATTTTAGGAAACCTCCATGTCACGAAACGTCTTGTTATAAAACCTCCTTGCTGATCAGAAACGATCACCTTCTCTTACATGCCATTGCTACCGACCCACCACCGTTGCTGCCCAAATGACACTGACTGTGGCACAGCTTGGTTCCATGCCTCCGCAGGGCTGCCCGGGCGTATGCGCCTTGGCCAATTTAGGGATAGCAAAAACAGTGTTTTAACAGAGAGATGAGTCACAGAAAATTGTTCTTCGGCGTATCTAAAAAAGGGGTACCCCCTCAAAATGGTAATCTTATTAGGGAAAATGACAACTGGAATCCCAATCAATTAAGGGGAACCACATTTTCAGACCCATGAGCTGCCATGTGCCACTAGCAGCAATTCAGGATTTCTTATACCCCTGAGAGTGGTCGTCAGCTCTTGTTGTATAGTGAACCCTCTTTTGATCAGTTCGCCCTGTTGGACATGAGGAGGTCGTGGGAAGCTAACTAAGTTGTGGCTCATAGCTAGGCTAGCAAAAGGGCGTATGTTGGATATAACAGTCAAGTGGTGGGTAAATAAGCCAAGTTATACCCTCTGGTAAACTAGCATAACTATGGAAAATCACATTTTTTAATGGGAAAATCCACTATAAATGGCCATTTTCAATAGCTATGTTAGTTTACCAGAGGGTATAAGAGCAATCCTCTCTTCAAACCTCAAGGAAAGTCAAAAGAGACGAGGAAACGGGATCGGTGATCTATGCAGTATGCCATCAGGATGCAGTAGTGAGGAGGGATGGATCAGTGATATTGATCCTCTGCTTTTGACTAACATAGCCATGGAAAATGGCCAGTTTCTAGATGATCTATGGAGATTTACCGATTTACCGAACTTACAGAGGGTGATTTTCCATGGCTATGTCAAATAACCAATTAGGGTGAATTATATAAATATGTGAATCATCGCGAATCACAGGACATCGTATCCAACCATGCAGCCCAACTTGTGCAGATTTAAACCAGTACCCTCTACTGCTTTTCCATAGCTATGGAAAATGGACCATAGAAATACATGTATGATGATTTACATAGCTATAAATGATGATTTTCCAATGAGCTACCGTAAATAACCAGAGGATAAAACCCTGACTCTACCAATTGAGAACCCCAAGTGTACACCCTCACAGGCTCAACCCCAAGTATTTCACTTCCACAGCCAAGGCTCAGGACACTGAAGAGTCCTGGCAGCATCGCTGAAGGTTTGTAGTGGGGTTTTAACCATCAAAAACTGCATTTAATTCGTGAAAACTATTGATAGGCCGAAATGGGCTTGGAGTGTTGGTTGAAATGGCAATGAATTGCATTTACCCTCTGGTAAACGTTTACATAACCATGGAAAATCAGCATGCTATTAATGGGAAAATCAACTATTTGGTGGTTTCCTAAAATAGGGGTACCCCCAAATCATCCATTTTAATAGGATTTTCCATTATAAACCATCCATTTTTTGGTACCCCCATTATAGGAAACCCCCATTTCTATAACCATTTTCAACTCTGCGGATGATTTGGGATGGGATCATAGGGAGTGGTCGACCAAGTCTCGATCTGACCAATCACCACTGAGTTGACGTCCAGAGCTGGGTATGATTCACTCCCAAACCACCCATACTGTGGATGGTTGCGAAATCCTGCACCACCTTGGATGGTTGAAACCCTACAAATATCTATAAATAATGGGATGAACCACCTATCAACTGGTGCAGGATTCCTTCCATCCTCAGTATGTTGATGGTTTATACCAACCATCTATGGAAGAATTGAGGATAGTTCACTATTGCTTTACTAACATTCATGGCCATGAAAACGGTGGAAAACTAAGGTACTACCCTCTGGTAAACTAACAGTTTGCTATTGAAAATGGCCATAGACATAGTGGATTGTCCCATTAAAAATGGTGATTTTCCATAGCAAACTCCATTTTAATGGGAAAATCCCACTATAAATGGCCATTTTCAATAGCAAACTGTTAAATTACCAGAGGGTAAACCATGGGATTTTCATGGGCTTCGCTATACATCGCACTCTTGGACCCCTTTTTTTTCTCGGTCATAAGATCAACTCGGAGAGACCCTCCGAGAAAATGGCACGTACAAGGTGGGGCCCCCCTAGTGATGTTAGTTGGTTTATAAACCACATTAACTATGGTTATAAGTGCCATAAACCATAGTGAAATAGGAGTTATTTGCCCCAACTTAGCTATCATTTGGGGGCCCCACATTGTATCTCCCTATAACCAACCAATACTAAACCAAACATCTTGGATTGGTTTAAGGCAAACTTGGAACCGGAAAACATATAGAATTTTCCGAATATGGGACTTTCCTGTAAATGTTCCCTTTAACCAATCCATTGAACCAAGTAAACCAAAAAACGTCTGGAAAAAGTGACATTGGGTGTAAACTACATTACAGCTACCTTAATGTAACTTTTTTACAACACCATTTTTTTTTACGTTGGTAGCTGTTTGGGTTTTTTCTTTGTTATTTGTGGGTAGAACAGGTTGCATTCAATGTACAATTGGTTGTGTTCCAGGTTGCATTTCAAGATGGATGAACTTCGGATGAACGACCATTGGGGATGGAACCGAACCGCCTGCGGGGATCTTCACAACCAAAGTCACTGTCGTATTCGTGGATGTAACAAGAAAACATGGGCCAATGAACATATGATTTTCTAGGTGGTTGAAGTACCCAGCCCAAAGACGGAAGACACCTTATGAAAAGATAAATTGCTACAACATGCTACAAAAGTACTCTGTATTGCAGATGAAACAATCTATGTAAAACTAAAGTTGGGGGAACTGCATCCAGTATGTATTGTCACAATGTTTGTCATTTCAACAATACGTTCAAAACAACCCAATTTTGACGTTGTTTCCTTTGCGAAACCTCATCTTTACAAAGGTCGGCGTGGCGTCTCTGTAGTAGCTTTTACAAGATCATGTACATCTCCCAAAATCACCACCAACATCAAAGCCCAGCAGGGTATCTGGTGCACATTTGCTTATATACTTCAACTTCCCAATTTTACCGGGTCGTAAGATTGCCCTGTTCAGCTTTTGTTTAAACTAACATAACTATGGAAAATCACCATTTTTAATGGGAAAATCCACTATTTCTATGGCCATTTTCAATAGCAAACTGTTAGTTTACCAGAGGGTATCACCCTTTGAACAGCGATATCTTCAAGCCCCAAGCCTCATTTCCCAGGCAAGACCACCTCATGGGCTTTCAAACACTCCCCCTCACAATATCAACCATGACAATGGGAAATCCTGTAGATATAGGGGTTTCCTAAAATGGGGGTACAGTACCCAAATAGCTGGATGGTTGATTTCATGGAAAATCCGACAATAAAATAGATGATTTGGGGGTACCCCTATGACTTGGGAAGCCTCCATATAGATGATTTTGTCAGCTAGAACCCTGCGTTTACAGTGGATTTCCAAGCCAGCCATGTTCGACTACCGAGGGGTACGCTACTAGGTGGGGCCCCCAGAAGTTCTGTTTGTTGCTTTGTAAACCCTATTTAAGTGGTTCGTTATATCCCCCCCAATCAACCATAGAATTCACCAACTTAGAAGTGCGTCAACTTAGCTGGCCTCAGTTCTAAGTTGGTCTATAGTTAATTTATCTCAATTTACAGCTATATCCCTCTTAAACCATAGTGATCAGTCAACTTCGCTATCATACATCAGCGAACAAAAATCCCAGGTTTTTTCCCCAATGTTGCGTGAAAAACACCATCTTTTCCGATGGATTTTCCGAAATTTCAAAGCCTTGGGACACCATAGACCAACAGCGAACCGAGCTCGCCTGTGGACTTCCAAATGCCCAACTGAAGGCCCCACTTCTGGCCAAAGGATTTCCGGTCCCTCGGCGCTTTTGGGATCATCGAAACCCCCGTGAAAATATGGGTTGAAGAATTGAAAAGAAGTGGTTGAAACCACCGTAACCAGGAAACCACATGTGTGTTTTTGTAGATATGATCATTATATATATATATATATGTATAATATCATTATAACATATTATCACTATATTTACATACATGCCATATATCACTACACTTCATTTAATATAAATTACTATAAATCAATATGCCCATGATATCTCACCATGAATCCAATTCATTCAGAAAATCCCTAGTTGCCTGGCTCTTAAAGATTTGGAATTGTTCCGTCCAATTCTGGGGATTGGGTGAGGCCCTAGAAAACCATCGAAAAGTGGTGATAACCATAGAAAAGTGGTGATTTTGGCAAGAAAAAATTGAATTTCATGGGATTTTTGTTCGCTGATTTATGATAGCTAAGTTGACTACTACCTGTGGTTGATTAGGGAGATGTAACAAACTACTTGATGCAGTTTTTAAACTTGGTCAATTCAATGGTCGAGTAGGGGGGATAGAACTATACTACTTTTAAGGGGTAAATCTTAACCAACAAACACAACGTTTGGGAGTCTCACCTTAAAGGCATCAGATGTATATTATGATCCTCCATGTGTAATGTTTGGCGACAAGCACCTTAAGGACAGCTCAAAATTAAAAATACCTTCTCTGAAATTGCCTCGAAATCCACTGGTATCATCATTTCATTGTGAAATTGCCATTCCAGGGGTTTACCGCCCCATTCTCAAACACAACCAGATTGTTGGTTGTTTATACCCTATCCCATTCCCATGTTTACCAGACCAAGCTTTGAGCTGAGACCGTATGGAATCTTTGGTGAAATCCCCATGGGTCGATGCTACAGTCACCATCATGGATTTTCATGGTGAAAAATCCCATGTTTGTAGCTTATACCAACCCAACAAAAAGATAGTTCACCCTGTTTGAAGGGATGATAGTTGATGTTTCCCACATTTTCGAACTAATATATTATCCAGGTTCAAAACTTTTCGGCTGAGTCCCCAGCAGGGTCACCTGAGCTCAGCTCACACATCTGAAACATCGACCAGATCCGGGGTCTGATTTAAGCACTTGTTTTTGCCGCGGAGGTTAAAATCAATGAAGACTTGGCCGATAATGGTAGATGTGACCATGAATAATTATTACTTTAAACAATGAGAAGTTGATATAAAATGATATGATTTAAATTGATTTAACCAGCAAGAGTTAGACCTGGTGGAACATCGTGGTCTAACCACTGAAAATGCGGGAAAATGGGGGAGTGACTGGTTGCAGCCTCTGGAAAATTCTAGAAGCTTAGCAATGTATGAAGTCTTTTTTTTGAAAGGAGAAACATGGAATATCATCGAAAAAAAAAAACATCAATTTTCAACTACCGTGATGGACCACCAGAGTGTACCAATCTTAGGGTTTTTGTAGGGGTCGAACTTGAGCACTAAACATAGGATGGTCTTTTGGCGAACAAAAAGGAAGCTACTTCGATGTGCATCCCGGGGATCGTTTTTGTGGTTTTAAGATGTTTAAAATCCAGATGTAACCCAAGAAACTCACTGGAGATATTTCAAAATGTTTCATATTATCATGATATAGCATTCTTGAACTAGATTCTGAAGCACATATCCGATGCCTGGGCTGCAACCCGAATAGGGGAACATAGAGCCACTGATAAGCACGGGATAATAGCGCGCTTGACAATACTTTTTCTCACCCCAATGAAATGCAAGTACTAGAAACTTGCACGCAAGGCGAAACTATATGGAAAAGGCCAGAATTGTCTGCAGGCATGCAAAGGTCTACAGAATTGAGCTTGCATCATGTTGTCGTTACAAACAAATGTTCAAAACACGCTGAAATAACATGTATACATACAATGTGGGGCGCCCGAGGTGCAAAGTGTTATAAGTTAGCTGACTATAGCTATAACTACCATCAACCCCAGTTTTCCTATTGTTTCCTATTTATAAACACGCTTACCTATCTTGGGGGCCACACCTTATGGTGGGAATGGTTTCATTGAGCTCGCGCATGCCTGCAAAATAACCACAATCAGTGGGTTTCAAGGTCAGAAATCCATAATGTTTGTAACAAAAGGGTCAGCTACAATTGCGTACTAAATGACTTTGCTCAACAAGAAAAGGCGGACGCCTCAAAATGGCTACCTGGAGAATGATGATCAGCCACTGGATTTGGGTGTCCTATCAGGCAAACCCCAGAAACAGAGAAAGGCCTCTGACTTCAAAACTAATTACACAGATCAAACCCTTGTTTTCGTCATCATTATCATCATTTGCATGATGCATCAGGCGTTTTCCTTGATGCATCATGCAGTACTTACACATAGTAGGTAACCATAATAATTGCACTATTGGACTATGCTGAGCAGCCCAGTGTATGCAGATCTACTTGATTTGACTACATCATACCGGTTGTTGATCATAATGTGGGATCCACACCCCCCATAGACCATCCCCAATTATGAACCCTTGGGGGCTCCCCAAAAAAACACCACGGAAGAGGGGGGTGCCTGGGCACGACCTTTTTTGGGATAGATTGATATTCTTGCTGGTTCTACAATGTGGGGCCCCCGTTCGATAGCTTAGTTGGGGCAAATAACTCCAATAGCTATGGTTTATGGCACTTGTAACCATAGTTAATGGGGTTTATAAACCAACCTAGAACTGGGGGGCCCCACCTTGTAATTACACATTCCCAAAAACACATCTATCACATCCATCGGCCGAGGGGCATCGTAGATCATCCTTGGAGCTTGCTGATCGGGGGAACCAGGGTTCATCCAACTGAAAAAGGCTTAATTCGCGGTATAGCGACCCGCAAAACGATAAACCAAATGGGAACCTGAGAATCGGCAAAATTTCTATCCCGGACATCTTGGATGTGTTTTTCTTTTTGGGGACCCATGGGACACAACATTTTTTAAACGTGTGGCACGATGGTTTCTAGCATTTTCTACCCAGAAAAAATTGTATCATCTCAGTCAATCATCCGAAATATGGTTGACATATTATAAACCCCAGCCTTGAAATATTATAAACCCCAGCCAGATAGGATCTTCGTTTTTTGGGCAGTACTGTGCAGGGGTACCTCTCAGAATTTCTGAGAAACAAAAAGGGGACTTTGTTGACCCTCCAAGGAACAAAAGACAATGAGCTGAATTGTGAATTTTGATGGGTACTTTTACCCTAGCCTAATGCTGGGTACCTTCTGCTTAGCTAACAGTTTGCTATGGAAGTTATGGCCCATATTGGCCCATTTAGTTCGATTATTGATGATGATTTACCGTGATTTACCTATTGACAATGGTGATCTTCCATAGCGATGCTAAAATTCCTAGAGGATATATTTTGTTCATCCTTTTGTCAGGTCGGTCGGCAAAATGCTTATAGGAGGAGTGGCCAGCGAAAGGACTACGCTGGATTTTTCCAAGAGGACAGTGCAGAATCTTGCTGCGACGCATGATGTCAACATACCTGCCACATCAAATCATCTCAAAGTACCAAAGCAAAAACGTTGATCCTAGATTCAAGACCAAATCAAGGTATACGCCATTTCGGGATAATTTTCCCTCACAAACCACAACTGTTTGTGAGTTTGTCCGAAGTGTGAAGTCCTTCTTCTTTGCCCAGATTGGATGTTTCCACGTTTGAAAGCGACCTTGGTTGAACCATTAACCGTCAAAGCAAATGTACCCTGTTCGTTTCCCGATTGTGAAATCCCATTGTTGATGTTTCATCCCCATTATTCTGATTGGAATCCCTGTGTGATGGGTGAATCTCAAAATATATCCCCATGATCTCCATTCATGTCTGACTAAAGGTTCAGTGTTCCTGGGAATTTACAACCTTTTCCTGCTGGTTAAACCGCCATTTTCCACATTTGCTGATAAAACACAATTTTTCACACGTTTTCATGGATAAACCAAGTTTCTCCTCTTCATCCTCCGCCTTCTCTGATGTTGCACATGAGACCGGACTGGGCGCACGAAACCAGTTTTTTCGTGTCTTTTAGGGCCCAGTTCAAGCACCAGAAACGTTGACATTGTTGAAATAAATTGGGTCCATTTCGAACCCCAAAATTCAGAATTAGAATGAATCATATACTGTATGTAGTTTATATTAATATCATAACTTAAATCTCTGTCTGTGTATGCCTGTTTGATTGCTAATTCAAAATATTAGTCAAAGCTATGACTATGTTCCAGAACATAGCCTTAGTGCGGGGGTAGTTCATGGATTTCACCATCAAAACCGGATGAAACGTAAACAGTGATGTTCTTTGGATGAAGGAAACATCATATTGGGAGTTTAAATGGAACTGATATGAACAATATGATCTATAATATGGAATATATAATTTAATACTACATATATATATATATACATATATATATATACATATATATATGGGATTGTAATGGGATATTGATACTGGATATAATTTGATTACAAGAGTGGGATTATAAACATGGGACAATAATAGATCAAAGGAATTATATTCATGCTCAATGGGACTATTCTAAGCATACTAGTGGCAACTATGAAACACTATAAAGCATGGGATTGTAATGGTACCAACATGTATAAACCATCTATCAACTGGTGCTAGATTTCTTCCTTCCGCGGTCTCGCAGCAAAACATGATGATGATAATAAAGATGAAGATGAAGATGATGATGATGATGATGATGATGATGATGATGATCATGATCATGAAAATGATGAAAAAAACACCAACATTTTGAACAGCAAATTACAAGGCGGTGCCTTCCTATTTGTAAGATCTTCTAAGGTGGTTGATATTGGTTAATAATCCCCATTAACTGTAGATGGTATATGTATCATAACCCATAGTTATTGGAATATATTGGAGTTATGTTCACCAATTTGGCTAACTATGGGGCACCACCTTGCAACGAATGAAGAAAACACCAAGGTGAAATCCAGGTTTTTGCTCTTTGTGTTCTATGGCATTTTTCCAAACATTGAGGAAACCCTACACACATTCCATAACCAAGCCACCCTTTCACCTCTGTCGCGCCAAATCGTGGTATGCCCAGCGTGCTTGCACTTGCAGTGCTCGCTGCTGAGCTGAGTGATGCCTGCAGCATGTTCTTGTTCAGGGACAGTGGATGGACTTAGCGAAACTCAATTTATCTCACATGGAAAAATCATCAATAAACATGAAGATCCAGTGACAACTGATCACCTAAATGTGTTGCGAACGTGAATAGCCCCTCACTGCACTGGTCTATGGTCAATCCTGGGGAAAGAAATCCCAATTTTTGGGGTTTGGGGGGTTGGGGAGGCAAATGCAATTCCTATGTTTGGTGGTTCAATCTGTTTTTCCAAGGCGTGCAACCTGTTTAGCCACGTATCCCAAATCACATGTTGAGGCAAGTGGTTTGCATCAACAAACGTGGAACCCCAATTTCAGGACTTGTGCGTTAGCTTGGTCCCAATCGACAAATTCCTCCCCCAATATTTTAAATTTGGTTTAGTGGGTCCGGCATTTTATCCATTTAGTTTCAAATGTTTTATATCTTGGGAATATGTCATGTACATTGTGGGAAAAAGGATTGATAGCTTGGGGAAGCAGAAACCATTGTATAAATATGTGTAAATTAATGGGGGGCCCACCAAACTGCGTGAGAGTGTGGGTGTCAGCATCACGCATCCAAACGGATATCAATTTCCCCACGTCAACGCACGTAAACGAATGTGATAAGCCCATCAACATCCATCAACCCCTTTGTGGGAGCGTGCCTTGGGGCCCCCGGCAGGTCAGGCCAATCCACAGTCCTTGAAAGCTGCGACAAGAATCTGGGATTCTTGGGAGAGCTTTTCAGGCTAGGGAAATATACAAATAAAAAATACATATCCGATTGTCGCCATCCAGCTGACGCCTCGCATCTGTTTCACGGGCACCATGTGCCACAGTCCACAGCTACGCCCATCCTTTTGCACCTGCCGATGCAAAATCAGCACCTCCTCCTTCTCCCGAAGTGTTCGAGGCCGTGAACACCAAAGACACATGTGGTCGAATAGGGGTCCAGAAGATGTTTGCATCGGTGGCACCGATGAAAACATCTTCTGGACCCCCATTCGTGCACATGCGATAAGGGCCAGTATTTGGTGTTCAGAGCCTCAGCAGGCGTCTCCTTAGTGCTCCCTTTTTTTGCCATGTGTGCGGACTCCTTGCCAGTCCTCAGGGATATGGTGGTGATAATGTAGGGGCTTGATGGTGCAGATGAAAAACTAGACGACATTGGGGCCCGAAAGGAAAGCAGCCTAGGAGGGAGTAGAGGAAAAGAGTAGGAAAGGCGAAGATAGCAAGACATCGTAGGATGATTGATGATGATAAATGACGAATAATGAGAATGAATGATAAATGTTTCGATAAATGAACCTGTATAATGAGTGAGAATTTTAGCTATTGCGCATCTGCAAGCGATCACGCTATTATGGCAGGCGACTGCTAGGTCACCATGGTAAAGTGTCGCTTATGCAGCGTTTCTTCCGGGCATGAGATTCAACAGAGAAGCAAAGCCATGGCATCTCCATATCATGTCAACGTCTTTGGCCGCCATGTGCTTTGCAAGCATGAGTTTGCCGACTGCAATGTTCAAGTGTAACAGCGAAGCCATGAAGTAACTACAAACCAGCACTCACCCGTTGCCAGATCCATGCGTCTTGGACCTGGCAGGTCGATCAAATATCAATTTCCTTTTTTACTAAGCAAAATCTATGACCGCATGAAATTCGAAGCAACTTGCAAAACTGAAAAATCGCAGCTGCAAACTGAAGCGCCACCGCCTAAATCTTCAACGCAGACAAAACTATCTCCATCAGCGATCTCCGCTGCATCCAGAGTTGTACTTGTGCAAAGAAGTGTTTCTCGATCTGTTTTCATCAATGTCAAAAATCTCTTCTGAAACCATCTTTCTGCCGCATCTCGCAGCTCCTCCATTTTCGAGGTGCTAGGAATGATACGCGCCATTGGGCATGACAACGTCAACCCGGATCATTGGTTGTTTCGCACAAGTTGCGCTGACAACCGACAGTTCACGTCTGTACCAGTGCCTGCAAATGCCTTCAGACCAACAGTTGCACAACACACCGCATCGAAAGGTGAGAAGATGTTTATATAATCGCACTGAGATCATGGATGCGATGACCAACTGAATGTGACGCGTTGCTGCCCCTCAGCATAGAAGTTCACATCCGCGAAGGTCATGCATGTTGCTGAAACGGTGTTCTGCGACCTAGCAGCACAAAACAATCACAAACACGATGTGAATATTATCTGCGTAAATTTTAAATCGATCACTTTGAATACGACAGCAGAAGAACAATAAACCAAATCTTTACTGAAGCGTCATGGCAATCTTTTTCCAACAGAAGTTCACACCTGCGACGTCACTGCTGATGAAGTGGTAGAAAGTTTCAATCACTCTTGTGAGCCACACCTGCGGAAGACAAGAAAGCAACAAGCGCCGACTAAGCGGATGATTCCAAGCAAGGTGATGAGATAACATATTCTTAAAAAGCATCTGATCAAAGAATCAAAAATGGAAGCAAATAGAACGCGCAACACGCCTGGTTTGTTCCAGCTACTTGGTGGTCGCCCTTTACTTATGGGACTTTGTAAACATAAGTTGCCTAAGTTGGACTTAGCTAACTTATAAGTAATATAAGTAACATTAAGTTTTTCCAATCCACCAAAGACATAGTTTTTTCTGTTTTTTTTCCTTCATATATTGTGCATGCTTTGTCATTGTGCTTCAGACAAATTCTGGTCGCACTTTTCTAAACGCGCGTTAACGACAGCAAGATCTAACATCGACGGTTCCGTTGCCCGGAGCCATGCACCTGTTATATTCTTGCATGAAGCATCATATGAAGCACGTCAACTTGATTTTTCCACAAAGCCATCTGCAAAGGTGTTTGGCCGGTTTGGCCACCTGCACTCCTGTGATTCACATCGGCCATGGCACTCAGCAGACATTGCATCTTCATGGCCAAGGCGCACAGCTTCCATCAACAGTGTAATGCCGTTGTCGTCCGTGCCATCAATGACTCCGCCTTGCAGTAAGGAGCGAACGACTTGCAGCTTGGCAGAACGGAAGGCCTGCAGCAAAAGAGTTTCGCCGTCTTGTCCCTTGCAGTGTTCCGGCTGATCAACAAATAGAGAAGCACAGCAGGCTGGTCCTGTGGAACCGCAAGACTCCAGACGGTGCTGCCGTCAGAGATTTTCGCGAAAACGTCGGCCTTTGCATCCAGCGACAGTTCAACGTAGTTGACCTCGCCTTGTGCAGCTACCATCATCAGTGGAGTTTGGATGTCATGATTTTGTTGCAGGTTGACATCAGCTTGCAACCGCACCAAGCTGACAGCCATGTCAAAATTTTGCCATCTGCAAGCAAAATGCCGAGGTGACGAAGCTAGGTCGTGGCAATGATTTATGTCGGCCCGGCTTGCGACCAGAGGAAAGGTAGGTGCAAATGATTTTCCGCGACCGCCACATGCAAAGGCGTGGTGTCTTCGTCCATTTTGAGATTGGGACCCACAGCCGCGCGCAGCAAACATGCTGTCACGTGGAGATCGCAGCGTTCAGCTGCTTCGTGCAAGACCGTCCTGCCGTCGATTCCCAACATTTCTTCAGGATCGGCTTCTGCTTCCATCAAACGCGCAACCATGTCCGTGTGCCCATTCCCGGCAGCTGCAGACAACGCACTTTTACACCAAGACGCTTTTACACAGAGAACTCTTTACACAAAGGAGCTTTTGCACACCAAAGCTTTTACGCACAAAAACAAGTTACACAGGGCTGCTTTTACACACAAAGACTTTGACACAGAGAAGCTTTTACACAAAGGGCTAGAACCTTTTACACACAAAGGCTTTTACACGCAGAGGACTTTACACAGGAAAGCTTTTACACAGAGAAGTCTTTACAACGAGCAGCTTTTAGACAGAGAAGGTTTCACAGTTTCACACACACGACGCTTTTGCGCAAACAACTCTTTACACAGAGGGGCTTTCACACACAGAAGCTTTGACACAGAGCAGCTTTTACACACAGAAGCTTTGACACAAGAAACTTTTACACAGAGAAGCTTTTACACACAGCAGCTTTTACACAGAGAAGCTTGTATACAGAGAAGCTTCTGCAGAAGCTTTTGCACGCAGAGACGTTTACACAGGAAAATTTTCACACAGAGAAGTCTTTATATACACAGAACAGCTTATACACACAGAAGCAAAGAAGCTTTTACACACAGATGCTTTTACACAGAGAATTACACAGAGAACTCTTTACACAAAACAGCTTTTACATGCAGAAGAAATGACACATCAGTATTAGGCAGTTTGACTTTCATTTCGTGCGAAAGGGTTGCATCTGATATTGCAAAAAATCGCGATTTTACCAAAATTTTTGCACATCGACCTTCATTCCGCGCAACTGAGATCTCAAAATCGCGATTTTACCAAATTTGACCTAAATTAACCCATTTGACGTATTTTTACCATATTTTACCATATTTGACAAATTTGTGCGCTTCGACCCTCATTTCGTGTGAAAGCGTTGGCGCGGGCAACGGAAAATTCGCATTTCACCACGCGCTTGTGGGTCCGACGCGCACGAGGTGCGGAGAGGGTTCATCCAAACGTCGCGATGTCAGTTTTGGCACTTCGACCCTCATTTCGTGCGAAAAGGTTGCGCTTCACAGCACAAAATTCGCGTTTCACCACACGCTCGTGCGTTCGACACGCGCGATCCCCGCAGAAGATCGAAAGTAGACAGCAACAATTCGCGTTTCACCACACGTTTGTGCGTCCGACACGCACGAAGTGTGGGAAGGGTTGCGTTTCGCAATCCGGCATTTGGCTGCCCCGCCGCCTTAAGGGAGAATTTGGAAGAACTTGAGAAGTAAGGAGTTTTTGGTAGGAGTTTTACTCCTGAGTCTTAACTCCTGAGTGTTAACTCCTGAGTAATTGCTCCTGAGTCTTAACTCCTGCGTATCAACTCCTTCGTATTAACTCCTGTGGAACAACTCCCGTGTAACATAACATGATGTAGATGATGTAGATGATGTGCATGATTTGTATGAGATGTATATGATGTATGTGATGTAAATGGTATGATGTTGATGAATTAGTGCTTGTGTATAATGACTTTGCTGTAGATAATGTAGATGATGTATATGATTTGTATGAGATGTATGAGATGTAGACGAAGAAAGTAGGAGATGTTGTGTAGATGAATTTGGTAGCTGTTCTTTGGGGAAAAAACCCTTCGCAGGAGCTTTCGGGAACTAAACATTACAAGTTCACATGTTTTTGCAATGCTTAATGTAAAAGAAAGCTGGCTGGAAAGCAACATTGGCTGTCTGGAAAGTATTTTTTTCTTAACTTTGTGTCTGGAGATCTTTGCGAATGCAAACAGCACAAACAAAGCAAGCAACCACACTGCATAATTTCAACCAATTGATCATTAATCTGATAGATTTGTGCTTTCAACCTACATTCAACGGAATTTGAAGCACCAATAATAAGCGTGTTCATCATCACATTTTGTCTAGTACCTGCATCATGAAGTTGAGCACAAACATGTCCATTCCAATCACTTTTGAGTGAGGCAAACTATATAAAAGCATATTGTTACCATACTTCCCTATGTTTTTCCCACATTCTTGGGAATGACTTGAGTTTTCTACAAGGTGGTGCCCCATAGTTAGCTAAGTTGGTTTATAAGTCCAATAACTTAGTTTTGTAAGCTTAGTTACTAAGGTTTATGGGGGATTATATATATATATATATTCATGAAAAATCAATAGTCCATAGTTGATGGGTTGTTTAAACCAACTTAGAACTGGGGGCCACCACCCAGCCCCAAAAAAAAAGTACTACAGTATCCCATATGAAACCATATTATTCCCATAACTCCCTATGAATTTTGGAGGATGACTATGGCTTTCTATAGCACTCCCAAGCCACAACCTCCAGCCTCGGGAGCCAGCAACGGCTCTGGCGGTGCCACCGGCTGCGAGAGCCGCTGGTCCCAGGGAGCTGCCAGGCGCTGTTGGCAGAGAGGGCCGTGCTTCAACGTCTTGCTGCCACCACCTCAGGATCCCAACATTTGATGGGAAAAACCAACAAACGCGGTGCACTTTTTTGGGTTTTGTTGGTTGAACCAACAAAACCAATGATTTTTAGGGTGATTTTGATGGTGAAGAGTAGTGGCTTAACCAACAAGGACGCTTCAAAAACTGTGGTTTCACCAACAAAATGGTGAACAAATGTGGTCTTAACCGCACAAATGGTGACTTTAATGGTGGATTACCAAGCAACAAATTTGGAAAATTATGGTTTGACCGTTCAGAATATTGATTTTAATGACCGTTCTAACTACGTATGAAAAATGCTGAGAGATCATTGGTTAACCATGAAACATGGTGATGTTAATGTTGGTCTGGCCGTCAATCATGCGAATTTAACCAATGAAGTATATTGAAATATCCAACTTTTGGCCAGAAATGAATGGATATTTCATGGGTTATTGCGTCGGCCAATGAGGTCGAAGCATAATTTGCCAGCACAATGATTACCTCCCATGTTTGGTGCTTGATTCCCCAATATTTGTTGGTAGAAGTATATATATATATATGTATATATGCTTGCTAACTTTCATACTTTTGCCCAAACATGGTTGTATATGGGTCGAAACAGTGCCTGGTAAATCCAAAATCGCTGGCAAGTGGATCTTCATCCCCTTCAAATATGGTATGAATAGATTTTGATCCATCCACATGCTGACGTCCTTTTGCCACACAAAAATCACTCCCCATGCCACGGTAACAGAGCAACGCAGCCCATGGTCCTATCCGGAACATGTCCGCGTGCTGTTTCTAGTATGGCCCAAAATCACCAATGGCTTTCGAAGAACCAACAACCACCAACTCCATACTTGCACAGTGATGCCGCCCAATAAATTATAAGTTGGTTTCTAGTCCACTAACTGTAAATACATCCAGCGGAAAATCCTAGCTGACTAATCTAGCTACAAACCAGTTCAGCCAACCATGGGGACCATGGGGGCATACCCTTGTGGTGCATCCCAGTTGCGGGTAAACACATGGAAATGACCATACGAAATACACAAATTCTGCATGAGATCAATAATCTATCAGTTATAGATGGAACAAGTCCAACTACGAGTCGTGCGGCCGAGTTTCAGTAATGCACATGGCATTTCTTGCAGCAGAAACTTCCCATCTTGTTCGAATCCGACACCAAAAAGTCGCAGGTTCGGTTGCTGCACTTTAGCCGCTGTCCCGAGGCCTGCATGGAGGACCAGATTTCTCAGCTGGAAAAACTGCTCCGGTTGAGATTAAGTGATGGTTGCAAGCAACGAAACAAAAGGATCAGAATAGACAATCCTGACTTAGTTTGGCATTTTTGAATTTGTACTTACAATTATTGGTCATGTCACTATGTTTGCCTATCTGCATCAAATTCGCCTAGAATAGTATAGCATCCACCATTGCTGTGAATGATGCCCGCTATTGTCCGGATTGGGATGTTTTGGCAAAATACCACATCGGTATAAGTAAAGGAGGCAGTGCTCTATTCTATAGTTGGCTAAGTTGGAGTCTAAGTCTAGCTTAACTTGATGGTGGTTTTATCTATAGTTCATGGGGATTACAACCCAACTTAGAACTGGCGGCACCACCCAGCCCAAAAACAGCAAGATCGATTCGGATGAGATGTTCTCCCAGCTGTTGGATATTTCACCACTACCAAGCAGTCCTGCCGGCGTTGGTTGAAGCATCACTTCTGCAGATTGCAATAAACCCAACAACGATAAAAACACCAGCCTTACGCAGATTACCTTCTGGTAAATTAATGTAGACCCTGAACATATCATTTTTTAGTGGGAAACTAATCTTCATCTGGCAGGGTCTATGTTAATTTACCAGAAGGTAGATCTTATTTCCGTTGGATTTTAGACCCACAAACAAGTTGAGTAGCCTGACGCAACAAAAACTTGGAACCTCACCATAAGAGCCTTGGTCAGCAAAAACTGGCTGTTGACTGCAACTGCCCATGATATCCTAGTTATATCCAATGATATCCAAACATGTCACCAGAAAATGGTTGGTTGTTCCGCTGATAACTTTGTTGGCCCCCGCACCCCCCCGCAAGTTAAGGCTGCCCTGTTGAAGTGCATGTGTAACCCCCATAAACTATAGATATAGCCTCTGGTAAACTAACATAGCTATGGAAAATGAATCATTAATAATAGATGATTTACCTATTAAAGCTGGTGATTTTCCATAGCTACGTTAAATCACTTGAGAGTATCCACCAAAAAGCCAAACTTAAACTAGCTATAAGTCAGCTTAGCTACGAATAGGCATCAATTTTTTTGATTGGGGGTTACAGTACCCCTGCGGGTATGCAATTGGAGAGGCGCCCTCAAATTTCCATGCTATGGGCTATGGGTAAATCAACTATCCCCATTTTCAAGGTATCATTCGCATGACATTGGTCATTCTTTAAGAGTAAATATGAAGACATCTAATAGAATCTAGGTTCTCTGGGCACCCTCAAATCTATGATTCAGGATACTACTTATAGATCGCTGGTGGTATGACATTCTAGTTAAAAAAAAAAGTACCCACTGGAACCCCATCACATCTCAGGTTGCCCAACAAAAACATTGGTATGTCATCACCTCAAATCCCATGTCTTGCTGGTTAAACATTTAATGTGGTAAACCCAATGCCATTTACCTACCATAAACACGCTTATTTTGAGGATGGTTTATGGCACTGGTTTTACCACAGTTACATTTTTTAGGGGTTCACATCCAATTATATCCATAGTATATATATATATACATATTCCATTATGTTCAAATATATTCCATTATATCCCATTGTTTCCCATTGCTGAGTGATCATGTCCATAGTAAGTAAAACATAGTAAAACTAATTACTACTATTGTTTGCTGGTGCAACCATGTCAAACCACCATTTTTCATCATGTTTCCCATTAAATCCGCCATAAAATCACCATGAAATCCTATTCAATCCACCAAATCACCATTAAAGCAACATAAAATCCCACCAAATCACCATTCAATCCCATTAAATCCACTATGTTTCACCACATTTCGCCGTTTTGGAAAACGCCCAGCGCCTGCGTTTCATCTTTCGGAACCGCCGTCGCCACAGATGCCCGCCGCGGCTTTGGCGACGGCGACGAGATGCGGCGTTGCAGCACCGGGGCCGTCTGGGACAACCGGCGACATCGACATTTCAACGGCCGGTGGTCATAGGGAAATCCATGGGAAAACCATGCAATGTGGGGCCCCGCGGATGTTTTTGAAGTTGATGAAAAAAAATCCCCATTTTTATACTATAGTTATAACATGTTATAACTACCATAAACCATAGTGAAATAGGAGTTATGTTCACCATCATTTCACGTGTGGTCGGTTTTTGTTTTTTCCATTGGTTTCTCTGGGGAGAATTCCAGGACATGGGAGAGCATGGGAGAACTTTCGATGAAAATGGATCCTCCGATATGATACATGATTTTCCTGTATTGATCTACCCTCTGGTTATTTAACATAGCCATGGAAAATCCTCTATAAATGGAGGTTTTAATGGGAAAATCATCTATAAATGGTGGATTGTCCATGGCTATGTTAAATAACCAGATGGTATATTCCTCGTTCAGACATCCACTACTCCCAAATTTAGATAGTAATCTACTAAACCATAGGAGAATCGTTTCTTTTCACCATTGACGAATCATCATTTAGTGTGGAATTTGATAGCAAAAACCGTGGTTTCCTCTATATTTTCTCTTGAACCAACCCCACAGCAGTAGTTTCCCATGGTTCAATGGTGCCCCAGCGAGCTAAATCGCAAAGTGGGTAAACATAACTCCAATTTCACTATGGTTTATGATACATATATCGAACTAGCTAGTGGGAATGGTACACCATCAAACATAAGTGGGGAGGGGCACCACCTTGAAAATTCTCAAACATTGGGGTAATTTTGCCGTATGATTTTCTGTAATATTGATCCAACATATATAGTTTCAATTAAATCTGGTAAACCCAATGATAATAACCATGTGGTGATGGTCGGGAAAAATGACCCATGTGGTCAATAAACGCAATTGATAGTAAACCATGTTGGTAAACCCAATGATAATAATCGATATTCCAAGCAATGTTTTCAGTGAATCCTGGGATGAAAATGCTATGAACCCATATGGTGATTTGTTGGGAGCATCTGGAGGAAACCCCTCCAATGTTAGTAGAGCAATGTCATAAACCACTCGTATAAATTGATGGTTTATACCACCCATAAAAAATATGGGGATGGGGGATGCTATTGCTTTACTAGCATTATGGGATTAGAAACATGTCCGATGGAAAACATGTATACATTGTGAAAGTACAATTGCATG
>BGPT01001038.1:30953-74067 GCA_003297045.1 Symbiodinium sp. clade C Y103
ACAGACGCTTTTACACACAGACCCTTTTACACACAGACCCTTTTACACACAAACCCTTTTACACACAGGCCCTTTTACACACAGGCCACTTTACACACACAGACGCTTTTACACACAGATGCTTTTACACACAGGCGCTTTTACACACAGACCCTTTTACACACAGGCGCTTTTACACACAGACCCTTTTACNAGAGGGTTGACGTTTCGTGACGGCTCGTCGGCACTGCCCGCGGCCTAAAGAGAGAAAGAAGAAGAAGAAGAAGGAGAGAGTGAAAAGGGAGAGAGAGAGGGAGAGAGAGAGAGAGAGAGATGTGAGGATGTGAAGATGTGAAGATGTGAGGATGTGAGGATGTGAGGAAGTGAAGATGTGAAGATGTGAAGATGTGAGGATGTGAGGATGTGAGGAAGTGAAGATGTGAAGATGTGAAGATGTGAGGATGTGAGGATGTGAGGATGTGAGGATGTGAAGATGTGAGGATGTGAAGATGTGAAGATGTGAAGATGTGAAGATGTGAAGATGTCAAGATGTGAGGATGTGAAGATGTGAGGATGTGAGGATGTGAAGATGTGAAGATGTCAAGATGTGAAGTTGTGAAGATGTTAAGATGTGAGGATGTGAAGATGTGAAGATGTGAAGATATGAAGATGTATAACAGACCTTCACAGTTAGAAGAACCCTTCGCTCAGACGCTCTCGGGAACAAGGTCAGGGGTCAAAAAAACATGGTGCCTTTTTCTCTTCCAGGTGGCTGCATGGCTTTGGGCACACCAGCACTGCAGTGAGACCTCTGTTGGCGACCGAGCTGGACGCGCCATTCGGCTCTATCGTCAGAAGATTCGATGCCTGGCGACAAATCTAGGCACCTGTAAACCGATGCATTGTTTAGCGCATTTTATATATAATTTTACATATTTCATGTTTTCATTAATTTAGTTACACACGCACACACACACACACACGTCAATCACGTGCTTCTATCAAGATATTCGATCTAGCTAATTTGTTCATATGTCCAGTGCTTTCAAAGTTGTTTGGAAATTCTGCACTCCATCAATGACAACGTGAACATAGAAGAGTGGATGGCGTAGACACTTCACACAGCTACGTTTTACTCAGCTACTTTGAAACAGTTAAGACAGGAACTGGGGCGGAACACATTGCAGTCAACAGTTTCCCAGAAGGTCCGAGAAGGTCTTCGATCCAGATTTCCGAAGAAGGATCACGCTTTATTTTTTACTTTTGAACCTTAATATGCTGCATATATAGATTTGGCTGTTGTAATTGTCCTTCCCAAGCTCGTGCATCCTACGTGCGAAATAAGGATTCTTGATGAGTGCTCCCTCCATTTGCACAGCACTTGTTTTTTTTTCACAGACGGGTATAGGTTGCTTTGGATTCATATGTGGATGACATTGCATGGCCACATGCTCAAACCATTCTACATTCAGCACAGAAAAACTTGATTCTCGACGTCTCATGCGAGGTACATTCAAGCGGCCAGAGAGCCACTCACTTCTGCGAAATGTGCTGACCTCGGATGCATGATGGTAAAGGGTAGCGGTATGTCAACAGGTGCCAGGTCACGTTTAAAACCCGTTTTGAAATGTTTTGAAGTGCGGAGACAGAACCATTTAGCGGTGGTGCGGCCTGGGTGCCCTTCACAAGGCATAGAATCCCTTCCTTTCTGAGTCGCAGGTCTCAGCAACTGAGCTGGTTGCGAGGCCAGAGGAGGACCATCCAAAAGGATCCAGACCTTGTCATACAGGGTACTGATGGGTACTGTAGTATGTCGTTGAAAGATGTTGAAAGACCATGAAACCAATGTGAAGCCCAAAGACAGTAACATATGAAACTATGAAACATTAATCAGTCTTGCCTGAAGGCATCTGAGGGCCAGAGATGCATCAGAACGCCGGCAAGGGATCATGAGATATCATTTATTTTGTATTGGAGGACTTCTTGGACGAAGCCCAACGACAAGCGAGAGCCAAACACAGACAGGAGGCAATGTCTGAGGTTTGCTTAAAGGAGCGTCTGGGTCAGTTCAAGATTCCAGGACGAGGAAACGAGAATTGAGTGGTACTATATTCTAATTCATTCTTTCGTCAGATCAGGGAGTCTAGGCAGATAGGAGTACAATGTGGTTTTGACAAAAAACAGCAATGCCTGAAATATAAACAATATCAAATCATTAATGTGAAACAAATGCATATAGCACTAAAAGCACAAGAAAACATGTGCACTACATCACGTGAATATTTTGGTGATGACCGGCAGTTCCTGGATATTCGTTGCATTGCTTCCTGGATCACTCCGGGCAGCCAGAATCTTTGGGCCCTTGCCGCTGTAGTTTCCGGGCTCAAGATGGCAGCAATGCGTGAAACCATGTGACACCAATGGCAAGGATAGCAGGGTACCTGTACTATCCGAGACCGATGCCCACGGAAGCAGAGTTGAACAACAGTGAACAACATAGATACTCGTAGATGGATATTGATATACATACATACTACTGTAGTATCACTTGCATACTACAACAGTGTACAATATAAGTTCATGCAGATTATACGAAGATCAAGCCAGGCTTTCAATTTTAAACTGTATTCTTGACCCGGCCTTAGATACAAAGGGTGGGCTTCATGGTAGTACTGATTATGAGCTGTGGAAGCGAGCCAAATTCACCCAGCAACGGTGCAGCTTGGCATTTTGTGCGCTGGCCGGGCAGAATATTGCTTGACTTACAACATTTCAAGACCCACTATTATCCCATTGTACAATTGAACAGCAGGTGTCCTGTCTATATCTTTCTTTTGCTCGTTTGATTGTTTGTTGGTCAGTGCATTCATTGAATGTTTCCTCATTTTTGGATTCTTTTGATAATTCTGTAGAAAGTGTTTGGAAAATCCGTCCAAGCTTATGTACCACTATCAAAATCAATCTCAATTGATGCACATGTTGCATAGGCGTCTCCCACCAGACATGGCCAAGGAATACGAGGATCCCAGATATTTAGATACTCGGCAGTTTCTTTCACCTGCTGCATCGGCCGCTTCAAATTCGACCTGTTTGCCATTGCACAGCTGACGCTCCCAAGTTTGCACCATCATTTTCCAGGCTCCAGAGGAAAACGAATGTGGTTGGTTGATTGTTTTGCCTGGCTTATGCCAGAAAGGTCACAGAAAGGTTGGATGTCCAATGTATATATATATATATATGTTAATATATATATATATATACATAATTGTGTATATATATATATATGTTAATATATATATATATATATATTAGATATAGTCTTCAATGACTCTTGCTGTAAATGAAGGACATGCATGGCCCAGGAAGGAATCATACCTCACGGAATTCTTCGTGTTCGCTTGCAAGAAGGCGAGGTAGATTTGGCATCGGGAGACTAGCAATGGCATCGCAAAGTTTGCCAAAAATCCTCGGATCTTTAATCCAGTGATTTAGTCTTACCCATGGGTTCCTTTTTAGACTGTGTTGCTGCAACATGCAGTGTGTTGGCAGTCTGATTTTCCAGGCGCAGAAGCTCCAATGGCAGGTGCTTCCGAGATTAGCCAGGCCAGTTGCCAAAGGACATCCCTCTGCTATTGATGCCACATGTCAATGTCGATAATGTGGGTTGTATATATATATATATATAGATATAGAATTATATAGATAGACATGATGACTCTGAAACGACAGCACCATGATATAGGGACCTTTTTCATCATGCATCCCTTCTAAAGACTAGCATGGAAGAAGCAAAAGCTCTTCGCGCTCTGGGGCTCTCCATTTTCACAACAGGATAATGAGTTTAAATGAATTTAATAGAGTCTTTATTGAAGGATGCCCAATGACACGGGAGTTCTGAAGGGAACTTGCCACACATCCCAAGTCAGCCAGCCATAGGCTGGGCACATCATTTTCGAGAATACCGGCGATGTGAGCTCCAGCGAATCTGAGGATGAACGCTACGAGCCAACGTCAAAGGCACGAGGTAATGGTCGGGTGTGATTGGGAGTGTGAAAGGTTGAAACAGGTGGTGTAATATGTTGTGATTGCAATAGTTTGTGTGGTTTGTAGTCTTCGATTCCTTCGGTTATCAAAATTCTACGTAGTTGATGGAGGCGTGTTGGTTCATTGCTTGCAAAATTTGGAAGCTGCATGCTGCTAATACTGGCCAGCTTCAATCGCAGAGGTATGAGGAGGGTTTTGCTGGAACAAAGGCTGGAAGTCAATCCCAAAATGTTGCCCATCAAAATCAGTCAAGATCATGCCGTAGCACATTAGCATGGAGCTGCCGCAGGATCCATCACCAGTGGATCCCAGAAAGGCTGCTTCTGTTGGATCTCTCAATCATGGCAGTCCAGCACTTTGGCTGCACTTCGCACATCTTTGCACAGCATGCATGGCACATTTTACCTCCGGCTGCTGGTGAACCTGTCTACATTTCTAGTACACAATGAGATCATGTACGCATTTCCGCCTTTGAAGCTGTTTTGTTAGTTTCACACTTCCTACGAGATCCGGGCTGAAACACGGCTACTCAAGCAGCAAGGCTTATATTCTGTCTTGAATAAAGCTCCAAGATGCCACTTGAGCTCACTTGCAGTCATGGAAGTGAGGCGGGATGTAGGCCCTGCGCGTTCTACCTCTCGCCACTTTGCCAGCAAAGCAAAATCGAAAAGTCACATCCGGGATCGATATCAGTCTCACCATGTCTTGCATGAAAAGGAATTGAAAAGTGGGGTGTTTGCCGCGCCTAGGTCAACTGGATGCCGGAATGGGATGGCTTTTCAGCAGCACAGATCCACCTGCCCTGTGTCCCACACATTCCCACACCCTTGGCAAGGTGATGCGCGCTGTGCAATCAGTATTTGCAATGTGTTGCAATATTTTATGATCATGTGGGCGCAATCATGTGCCTGATCCATGCTGATTCTAAGAAACTTGTGGATACTGTACTTGATTATTGTGCCTGCTTGTGCTCCGAATTGGTCTTGCTTTTCCACTGAGGAGTGCAGCTTTTGCCACATGGACCATGCGCCAGAGGAGCGGCAGCTGCCAAAGCCTTCAAGCCGACCAGCCAAGGGTAAGCGTGACAAGGACATGCGGCTGAAGGGCAACGTGACGTGTGGGAGAATGATTACACTGCAGTTTTGACCCGCTACTTATCTACACTTGCTCTGTGCATCTAATTGCATATTGCTGATATTTCATGTTTGCAAGAATTGTGTCCTCCAATTTCGAATCCTTGAATTGAAATGCGGTTGATTCGAAGAATTCAGGAACAGGAAGATCCAGTCACACCATCTCAGACCTGCTGTCAGATCTTTGTTTTCAGTTGGGCTTGGTTTGTTTTGTTGTGACGGGATTGCAATGTGCAGGACAAACGGCGGATAGCCGTGGGGATGCCCAGGTGACACAGAATCAGTGGGGTTCTAGTGCGACCAGTGTGACCTGGTGTTTTGACATTTTTGCAGGACACAATTAAACATCATGGCACAGTCTTATGGTTTGCACTTGTACACGTCTGCCCGTGCGATGGGCTCAGAATTCTCCAATTTGGGGCTTTTCACGTCACCACGAATGGCCATGAAGTTGGCAACAGAATATTTTATGACTCATGAACGCTCCAGAAATATCCAGAATGGTCTCAGAGTGAAGGATGTGAAGGCCTGACCCGACCCGACAAATCCTGACCCAACCTGACGCTGTTTGCTAAGAAGTTCTTTTGGCCATGATGAGCCTGGGTGCATGTCAGCTGCAGCAAGTACTGTACATGAAAGATATGAAAGTACTGGATTCAAGAAGGTTGTAGCTAAATGAACAGGAACGGTGCGACCGTGTGACCCCATCCTCGCTTGAGCCTGCTTGCTGCCATGGCGGAAGTTCCAGCTCCACTGAATGACAAGCCGAGCATCCCCACGGGCGAGCCTCGCAGATCAGAGGCAGAAAAGTGAGAAGAGACAGACAGTGTGGAGTCAAAAGGCCACACACGTCTTGTGGCAATTTGTAGCACTGATGAAAGAACGGATAAGTGCGTATGACTGTGCCGGTCAGCCATTCTTGCAAACAGAGAGGCATGACACGGACGTAATTATATTTGAATACTTTTTCAACGCTTTTGGTTTACATGTATTTTTCTTGAGTAGAAGTATGAGCTGGTACTGGTAAAGTACATGTTGAGAAACAGGTAATTACCGGCTTGAAATTTAAAAGGAAAGACCCGAGGCTACCAGTCGAAAACCCCGTGTGTGTTTTCCTCCTCATTGTTTGCAAATACTTCTGAAGTTAGGGATTGTGCAGGTACTGGTATTATATAACCAACTATCTTAAACAAATTTTGATAATAATAATGATAATATAAATATAAGGGTAATGCATCATGCATGGACTAACAGCTTCACTGATTGTGTAACTGGTGGGATGGTCTGAGTGAAGGGTGCAACGTGGCCTGTCGTATGCATTGTGGCTCTAGCCTCCCTTAGGACAAGGCCAACGTTGCATTATAAATATTTATATATATATATAGATTATATACATATGAACACAATCATTTTATCATTTACATCTATATAGGGGTTTGAAAGCGTGTGTTTTCGTGCTTTTGACCTGTCAGGTGCTGACAGAGGCGATGGTAGAAGCCATCGCCCAAAAAGCACAAGAACCGGAGAAAGGCCAATAGGATCAAAAGGTCCCCTCCAAAAAGGGTGAAATGATGTGACATGACCTTCAGAAGTATTCACACATCTAAAATCACATCAACATCATAAATAGCAATATATTAAGAAATGAGACTGTCACGGGCAATGTAGATGTCGTTTCAGGTCGTTACAAGTTACAACTGTTTGTAATCACATGACATCATGATGCATCATGATCTTGAAGTCGTGGGCTTCTAAGACGTGTCCAGTCAATTTGTGTGCAGTACTTGGCATTACAGTTTTGCACACAAATTCTTGACAAGTTTAGTCGTCTTCAGGCCAGCAAGAGCCAAAGGGGTGCTCTTCCAGGCGATCCAGCGCCGGCAGCAGCTAGCACTGCGTACTGTCGATGTAGTACATCTATGTATATAATCAAGGGTAATTGGCGTTGTGAATTTCTCATGAATGAGTCTCAATCAGGCACAGGATGGCACAGGCAATAAGAGAAAATAAGGATATATAAGAGACAATCAATGCCATTTGTAACTTACACTGTTGCATAATAAACTTCTTTGACACTGTTGGATCAGTTGCCCACAGGATTGGACTCCAGTCTTTCAATGTCTTTCAGCCACTCTCCATACTCTCCGACCTTGGCCAGGTTGCAAAGATTTGAGCAATGCTTGGATCGAAACCTGAAAAACATTGGCATTTCTACCAGCTGATTTGGTCTGGTCGGATTGGTCGGCATGGATGAAATCAATAAATCATTGCAACCGGGGAAGCCATTGAGTTGCATGCCGTTGTGCGTCAGTGATATGCTACATCGGTATCCCAATGGATCGTCATGTCAATGTAGTCAAGAGTCGTGTAAAGGCGGCATGGGTCATTGGCAAGTCTGCGTTTATGACATTCCTTTTCATGTAGATGCGAACAGCGTTTTAATATGTTTTAATGATTCTTAATGTAGCTTGTATGTTGATCCTACTTTTGAGCATCCACCTCAGACAAGACTGTTTTGGTTGGCGGAAGTGTGCAACAGTTTCAAACAGTGACATAGACAGTTTCAAGCAGTTTCAATCATAGTGCAGGTAGATGGAACTGTTTTAATCATGATTTGATGCCATCGACTCGGGGATATCCAGATTTGTTCACCCAGGACTGCCATTTCCACCGAGCATTGCTCCTCCACGGTGCTTGCGACGTGAGGGCTGCCCCTTTCGATGTTGTGAGGATGGGCCTGGGGCCTGCAGGGGGCAGGGGCAAGGGGCAAAAGGATATGTTTCATTGGGATATTTGGGAGTCATTGTGGACTAAAGTCCTCAGAGGGCAGGGCCCATCCTTGTTCTGCAAAATTTCTTGTGTTCAAGCTTTATGCAGCTTCAGGTATAGCTCCAACGTCTGTGGGTCATGGGAAAGACTGTGCGAGTCAATCCGCACGCTGCGGCCGCATAGTAGTGTATACTCACTGCTAGGCCTCTGGGCTTAGCAGTAACTAATTGAATTAATTAGTTGGCAATGGTTTGGGTATCTATCTAGTATCTGGAGGGATTGAACTCTTAAATCTGTTGAAACATGTATGGCTATCCACATGTGAATCCAGGCCAACAGATGCTGCTTTCGGTTCGGGAGATCCTTGGCAGCATCCATATCGCAAGAGCATGGAACAACCATCTGCTGACAGTGATCAGGACATGCAGCAAGATGACGGGGCCATGATATTGTAAAGTTGGCACGTGTTTTCTGCATGTGTCCGTGCGCGCATTTGTTTATCTGTGCAGCAGCTGTGGTGATGAAAGAGGCATAAAGACCCAAAGATATCAAGCTTGTTTCAATGCCACAGGTCTGGGATGCCAAATCTGCGGGAATTTCAGGCCGGATTTGATTTCGCCAGCAAATGCCAGCAATTGCATGTTGAATTTTGATGAATTTTGCTGAATTTTGTGTCATGAGATCAAGCTACATTTCAATGGCCATTTCAGGGACCTAAATTGGGGGTACCTACTAGTACCTACCATGTATAAGGCCTATGTAAGGGAGTATTCCCACAAAACATTGCCCTATTATAGTACAGAGTAGTACAGCACCTTCATTTCGGGGTCCTGAAATTCCTACTGAACATTCACAGCCTCATGTTGACACATGTTGTTTCATTGTTTATCATTTATGCAATTCTAAAATCCTCCCGAGCCTTCAATATCATGGGGCTGCTTGGTAGTCCCATCCCCTAAAATACTCCGATGTGGGACATTATGGGACCAGATGAATAGATCTCACATTAAACCAGTAACGAGGGTTTCTAGGGAGTCCAGGGAGGCATTTGATTATAGTTGTAGGGGAGGGATCACTTGAGAAAGACACAGCTGGCCGTCCGGCGAAGGAAGCTGCTGTTGATGGTCTCGCTGTTTCTGTCAACGACCCTTTGGAGCATTTTATGATGCATTTTTGAGCAACGATGTGCGCGGTGTAGCCCGCTGCCATGACTTGGTCCGTATTCTTGGTCCGTATTCTCGACTTTCTGGCACCTCATGGTTTAGATGCCGCTACATTGAAAGCTTCGTGCCATCTCTGAGGATTGGTGTACTGCTAAGGGCTTTGCCGGCTGCAGCCCTGAGCACTGACAGAGGCTCAGGGGGAGTTGCTGAAGCCACTTGTGAACTGAGTGCGTAGAGGTGATCTGATCTTTCTCTGTGGTTAAAAGACATATTGAACAACAATTCCTGGAAAACATGTAAGCCATCAATAGCCATCAGCGGATCACATGGGGCGAGTTGTAAAGTCGCTGATGCGTCCTTTTGGATGCAGGAACTTTGCATTCGTATCCGTGGGCTTACGGCGATTACAGTTGCTTGCAGTGGCTTGGCACTTGAACTTTAGACTTTGATATCCTCGATCATCCAGGAAAGACGCTGCAACTCTAGGATTGACAGAATTTACCATGGAACTCCAGTGCTGTCCATTTCCAGCCTTGGATGCCTTTTGATCCTTTTGGTTCTACTACATGGTTACTTTGGACTTGTTTGTGCAGCGATGCCTTCATGGCAATGTTGGTGGCCTCCTGTCTAGGCAAAGCAAATGTGGTGGGCTGGAGGTGCAGTTTTGTGGTCAACTGATGTCGTTTTGTGATGTTTTGTGTCGACTACTTCTTGATGCATTTTGACAATCAATGGCTTTCCGGCTTTCCGCACTGACGAGGCAAAAATATATATTGGCCTGGAATCGCTGCTAGTGGACGCTCCCAGCTTCCAGATGTACAAGGCGGGGCCGCAATGGGCTGCTAAGGTAGTGCAAGAGGAAGTTCCCAAAGTAGCCCAAAATGGACAATGGATTCCAATGCAACTTGGAGTCATGAACTGATATCAATTGTCAGTAAATGTTATGTTATTTATATATTATTTATATTTATTTATCATGTTCAATGATTCAACATGTGTATTTTCAATTGCTTTTTTAGTGAGATCCTGCACAGCTTTTGACGTTTTCTCTTCACAGGCCATCCCATGGGCTGCAGACGATTGCGTGGCAGACCTGAGCTCCTTGGGTGCTGGAAGCTATTGTAGCATTTGCCGTGATGCCTCGCGAGGCCGCAGCCATCTGTCTGGTATAGGGGATGGTAGGGGGCAGAGGGACTCCTTGGCTTTCAGGACTGCGCCTTTGATTCGTCAACTGTCAATTATATTTCACAATGCGTTGGAGTCTTTTCTGCTACAGCTACAGCGCGGAAATATGCCTGTAAACCGAACTGTGTCGCTACCTTTTGAGCCTTCATTGCGTGATTGGCAATTTGGCGCAGTGTTCGGAGTACACAGATTTAGGTTTTGACACATGACCTTGCGTGACATTGTTTTTATTGCAAAATCCACAGCCTTTGCATGCCTTTGCCTTCTAATTCTTTAAAGACGGGGTGAATGAATTGCATGAACTTACCACTCTTGTTTGGCCACCCAACAATTTTCCGTTGGCAGGTTGCGCAGCAATGGCTTTCCTTTCCATCGCTTGCAGCCTCTTCAACCTTTGGGCAGACATCCAGCGCATGAGAGCCATGAGCCTTGGCTGAAGCTTTCGGTCTAGCGGCGTTGGAATGTGCTTTCCACAAAAGCACCTTGCCACTGTTGATGTCCGGAAATTATACGTAAGTATACAAAATTGAAAATATGTAATTATGTTTTATTCAGCTCCTTTTATCCTTTCGGAAAAGATGGATGCAACCAGTTCCTGCGTCCCGGTATATTCGGGTGCTCCATTAAACTCATTCGTGCCTAGCATGTCGAATGGAGCCATCCCATGTCGAGTGACCGGAAGCACAGCATTTTCCTGCATTGCCATGGGAGGCAATTTACTGTACATGATGTGTGGAGCATTGTTTGGTGATGTTTGGTGACAGCTGAGGAATGACCACAATTTCATTAAAACAGTGGCTATCGCACCATCCTCAGTTTTTGGCATCATCGTGCACCAACATGCTGCGTGCTTTTTGCATTTTACTGTTTGCATTCAGCAAGATATGGTCACACGGTAAACCCAAGAAAGATGATAAGGTGAGCAACATCCTTGGTGCCTTACAACTCATGCTAGCCGTGTCCATCTTCCAGATGCTGTGTGTGGCAGAGTTCCCCTTGGAGGATGCAGATCAAACTTTCAGGAGCTCGCCATCCGAAAAGGAAGAAATACATTGTCATTTTAAGCTGTAGTAAATAGACTTCATGCAGTCCCTGAAGTCAACTCTAGGCCCTAGTATTCTGATGTATTCTGGTGGTAAGAGATGTAAGAGGTGCTTCAGGGCAGATGATTGAGCTGACCAAAAGACACTGAATACTGAATATCATGCAATATCCAGTCCCTATCTCGAGCGCGCAGTGGGACCGTTGTGAGGATTTCGCTTAACATGGGAAGAGGTGGCGCTCTGATTGCTGCTTGACAGACAAATATCACCTAAGATCCACGCAATTTGGCTTTGCCTGGATCATTGCATGTAAAAAGGACACCCTCACAAGCTCACGTGCTGTGAAATGAAACGCATCAAACATATCGATATAACTCTATATAGATGTGGTACGATGTGCTGGTACGTAGTCAGATGACAAACGATGGTTCATGTTTCAATCGTATTCTCAGTTTCAAAGTCACGGTGGGATGCTCGGCGCTAAAGCGCCTGGATGACAAGGCTAGTGCCTGTGGAATCAACTTCTTCAATGTGCTGGTTCATTGGGCTATTTCTGTACCGGAAGCCCGCTGGAAATCAGGAGCTGTCATGAGCTGTCCATTTGAGCCCATGTTTTTCATGAACAGTGTATGTGGGAACATGATGGAATATGTTGGTCATGCCAGCCAAAAGCAATTGGCTTCTGGCCATCACTCTAAGTACAGCACTGCAAGCTTTGTGTGCACTGAGTTCTTGCAAGTTCTTGGCTTGGCCTGGAATGTTGGCACAATAAAGTTACGAAGATGTATTTTGATGTATTTTGATTGTTGCTACATGTTCCCACACATGCACCTATCAGACCTATCATGAGATTCACTGTTACAGACACAGATTGTAGATTTGTGGCTTCAGGAAAAAACTCAGCCTGCCCCAGCGCAGGAGCTGTGATGGACCCTGCACCACCAAACTTTTGGCCCTCCATCGAACGGCCTTTGAAATTGCAATCTGTGGTGCCTCAGGCCAGGGGTGGTTCCTGCGGAAAGATCCTGAAAGTCTTCCAGATAGAAGCAGTCCCTACATGCACTAAGTGCCACCGTTGCAGGCACCAGCACAGGGCTGGGTTGGAGACGATCCTGCCAGTGATCCTTGACAAAATGCTTGATTTGGATTCAAGATCTAGCCCAGTGGGGCAGGCTAACTGACAAGACTTGCAGTGAAAATTTGCCTGTGCACATTGATAAAACATGAGAAACCATGAGAAACCACATGCAAAAAAAACAACGAGGGATATAGATCCTATGCATATATATATATATATATATGTGTGTATATTTATTATAGAATTATGATAGTATAGCAGGCATCGTGATTCTATCCCCCGCATACGGACATGTATGTCGATGCTGTGTAGAAGGGATGCATTTGTGTACATGTTTGGAGCAGTGTGCTTTCACCATGTGTGCATGCTTAGGTATTGGTTCCGGTGCACGATCGGCCGGTGGAGCAGGTGGCAGACCCAGAGGCAGACGCAGAGGCACTTGAGAAGTGAATGTGATGCTGCAATCTTGGAACATGTATAATATATATATATATATACATAGTAATACACATTTAAATAAGAATAGTAAATAACAAACATATTTAGAATTTGGAACATCATTGAACTGACGCGATTTGTGTACAAGCTGGAGCAACTGGAGAATATGTCACAAAGTGCTGACCGATTTGGCTGTGCTGAGAAGGAGATCCCGAGCAATAGGATTTCTTCAGACCTTCGCAGAATATCCGCAAAAGAAGATAGAATAGCAGGGTGACAATAAACACCCAAACAGTATCCGCACTGAATGCACAACTATTCAGTGAGTGGAGAGTATGGAAACTCCGATCACTCTAACTACAATGCTTTTGATATCATTTGATGCCACCATTGACCCCCACAGAGAAACATTCATAAACTTTCGGTCTCCAGATGGTCATTGAGCATGATTGAGCATGATTGAGCATTCGAACATGCCTTGTGGCACAGGCGGGACGAAAAGAGCATCGAATTTCTTTGTCTTCAGCCTGAGCCAGGCAGGTCATGGAAGGTCCTGCAGAACTTGTCCCAAGGCACGACCCTGTGCCGCTGCCACAGATTGCCCTTGCCATGGGCATCTGCACAGGTTCACTGTACAGTGGAATCAATTGGCAGTTTCGCATGGATTAAGGACAAAGTAAATTGTTTGCACCACGCCCTGTTTGTGTTTGCATCATTTTAGATGCAGCACCCGAAGTGAGTATGCAGGTTTTGCGTGCAAACCTGTTTTGAACAACCAGCGCAGCAAAAGCTGATGGGTTGTTGGCGAGCGCTTGCCAGTGCGCGGTTCAACGTAATTACCAAAAAATCACAAAAAAAATCAATCTTTCCACCGTCAAGTCCTGGTACAAACAAAATTCAAATTGAATCAGATGCCTTTTCAGCCCGAGTGGACCGCAATAAGCTGATAGAGCTACCTTCTGAATAAGAGCTCCGAAACGTCTCAAGAGACAGGATCAATTTGTTCTTCTTGGAGCCCCATCCAATCCATGGGCCTGAAGACCAGGCCCGTTAAAGACCAGCAACTGTAATTTCCTGCTTTTTCATGAGAAGCTCAGCGAGAGGCTGCCAGTATTTTAATGTATTTTACAACACACGTCACTCGATCTGTTCTATCCACGCTGTTTTATTCATCAGGCTTGTGTTGCAGGTTCACATGCAGTTGCTGGTTTGCTTATGAGGCCCTCTTTTTGCTCTCTTGAATCATGCCCTAATGGGCCTTGATGGAGAGTGGCCGTCGATGTACACGTCAGCTTGGGGAAATGTCCTGTGTGATAGCTGCTGGCTCCCGAGCCAAGCAGAGCATGCATTGTGCCTCCTAGCTGCACATACTTGGAACATCTTGGAACTTTGAGACCTCGGCACTGTGGAAATTCTTTGACCTCGACTGGACTCAGTAGAAAAAAACGACGACAAAGCAAGTTGCAGATGTTTGAATGGAGACCTTTCCACTTCCTGCACGGAACAATCGGAACAACTCCACCCAAATAGACATCCAATTCCAGCGCAGTGACAAAGGTGACGATCCTTATCATTTTGATCAACAGTGATTGCTAAGATGTATCTATATAATTTAGTTAATTATTATGTATGAATTATGATTCTGATGGATTTGTTTGAGATTTGAATGGTTTCTTGAAATCTAGCACGTGCCATGAGACGCAAAGAACGCTAAGAACATACCGTGAATCGAATCCAATCATCGCAGTTTGCGTGCACTATGGTACGTTGATGATGTCAATGATCATTGTCGCAGAGGTTCACTGGCTGGCCCCCCTGCCCGTCAGAAGACAAGAGCTGTTGGACTAGCTACACATTCCTTCAAGCGGTGTTCCTGGTTGCCTGCTCTGAGGAAATCAACAAGAAGTATGCCAACGATGAGCCAAGAAGGCTTCCAGAATGAAGATAGGGCAGCTAGGGAAGCTGAGCTCACAAGATGTTGAAGATGCAGGATATGTAGGCAGTGTCAAGTCTCAGCTTGTCGCTCTCAGGACAAACAGGTGAAACCCTCAACAAGTAGACTACGTCAAAGTTTTACTCACCAAGTCCATAGCACTCTGAACCTAAATTTCAGAAATACCGACCGTGGTCATAGAGGCGCAGCTTTACAGGGAACCGAGATCTAAGCGAGGCACTCTGTAGACCTTGAAGAACACCCATCTTGCGATTTGTTAATTTTCGCCAAGGGTATTGTTGTACTCCTCCTTGACTTTGAAGGAATGATCAGCAATGCCTTTGAACGGAGTCCACAAGAGTTTCTCTCGCAATCAATAATGAGGAGATGTTGGACAGGCTCAAAGTGTAGGAGACCATACGAGTTGCTTGTCAGTATGAGTAAGGTCAGTAAGGTCCAAGTAAGATCCTCAAGACATTCGTCCTTGCAGAGTTGATGCCATCCAGAGGTTGGAAGAGCTGCGGCGCTTTGCTGAGTCTCAGGCCTATGTCTCTCAGATGCAGCTGGCGGCAAGTTGTAGGCTCCCCTGTCTATTTTTGTCTATATCATTGAATTTTGCATTCGGATGCCTATGATGCTCGTGATACCTATGATGCCTATGGTGCCACTGTCATCCCTATGAAATCCTGTGACACTGATTTGGTTTGGATGCTTTCAGTGCTTTCCCTGCCCTCTTTTCGGTTCCGCATGTGTCTCCAAGGCGGCACGCTTGTTGGGATTTGAGGGTATCTTGGCTGCCTTGGCAAACGCTGGTTGCAAGTTGACGCGAGCCAGGTCACAGGGCTATGTCATTTCACATACTTCGCAGCTTCATCTGGGTCCAGACACAGACCATGCAACAGTTTGCTGTGATTAGCACCTTGAAGCCAAAAGCAATGGCACCACAGGATTCAAAGCTCTACCTACAGAGAACAGATCTCGGGGAAGCGTCTTCTGATTATTCCTCACTATTTGTTTTCTGCGAGGCAAATGAAACACCTAACACTGTGTTGCCCATGCAGACTTAGAGTGCATGATGCATCAGAATGCACCCAGGTACTCCCTTCAAGCAAGGGCAAAGGTGAGCAAGACATAGAAACTGTTTGAGCTACAAACAGATTACAGTATTCAATATTGTTCAACAATATTCAACAATTCTGTACTCTTGAGGTCTCATGTTTCTTGTTTGCTAAGATCACCAGATAGATCACCAGGGGATCACCAGGGGCTTCCTGCCATGGCCGGCGTTCGTTTGCGATTCACCTCAGCAGTTGCGGCCTTGTGGGGAATAGGCCTCCTGCGGCCGAATGCTTTTGCAGGCGAGACGTCCAATGCAATAGTCGGCAATAGTGCTTCTTCTGAGCCCAATGGCATTGTAACCATCGATGTGAGCCAGTGGCATCTGTTCACCACAACTGTATCCTTGTGGAACTGCCTCCTACAAGTCTACTACAAGTACGTATCAAAACTCAGAACAGTTAATCATCAATCTGTTCGCATAGGAGATAAACCAGACATAGATAAGCATAGAGAAAAACAGATAAACATATCATATAGCATACACATTGAAAAAAAAACACAGATAAGCATAGATAATCACAATTGTTTCACCCTCCGTTTTCACCCTAAGTTTACTGCACGCCCGACTTCGCCAGGGCAAGATAGATACTCATAAGTTAAAATGAATATCAAATGAAAAAATATGGACTGCCAGGCCCAGCGAGAGAGAGAGAGAGAGAGAGAGAGAAGTAAATACTATACATATAAGTAAGGGTAAACTAGATAACGGGATTTGCAACCTTTCGCTTCAGTTGAGGGAAAAGCGACAGACAGTCTGTCTCTCGCTATCAGGCCTTTGCCGCCAAAGTCGCGGGAATGCGGCTCGGAGCTTGCAAGTGAATCACAGGGAGCCTTGGAAACAGAATGAAAGAAACCTTAGTCTTGACACAGTCTTGACACTTCCCAGTTTCTTCTTCTTTGACTTTGAGACCTTATTGTTTGATTGTCTTATTGATCAATATACGATTGTATCTCACATGCCTTTGTAGGAGGGCACCTGCCAGCTTTTTGAATTTGACACATCTTGACCTTGTTGCCATTTGTTGCCAGAGGGACTGTTCCACTTAGGAGACTTATGTGTCTGCAGCAGCTCCACTCGCACCGCGCGCTGCGAAGTCGAAGGCCTTCAAATCTTAGATGTGCATGAGAACCCACCGGCAATTTTGGTTGAAGATGAAAGCAAATCAATGGATATGCCGCGTACGCATCATGTCTTCCTGCGCTTTTTTGGCCAACAAATCTCACCCGGAAACTTGAAACTGGAAAGAGCTGTCCCCAAGATGGTACAAAACGTCCAGGGGAACACCAGGCCCAATTTCTCACGACATGAATAGAATCGCTGCACCGCTTTCGAGGGCTTCGGTGCAAGCGGCCCAGCAACCGGAAAGACAAACGCCAAAGCAGCTCCGAAGCCGACAACGCCAAAAGGTGGACAAAGGGATTTTTCATCTCATTTTGCACGACTTGAACATAGTTGAACAGTGGAACTAGAAGCAGCAATTATTGAATTATTGTGATTTATTGCGGCTATGATGGGAATACCATCCATCAACTTGACACTTCGATTGTGTTGGAGTGGGGACTTTGGAGAATGAAGACCGCTGCCACAGATAAGAAAACCCAAACCCATCCAGGATCATCCAGGAATCTCCAGAAATCAAATAAAAAGCAGACGTGAGCAACCACTGAGAGTTCAGCTCTGTAGGCTGCCGGTCAGTGATGGTCACTGGAAGGGATGGCAGCACTTGGCAGGTGGGACCTGTTGATGTGATTTGATGGTTCTGGGGTCTGAAGAAAAAAATGAGGAGAACTCGCTTTCGCATGCTTTCGTTATTTTTGCTCTTCGTTCAGAGGTCTTGATTGGAAAAACTGCAGAAGACAATGACCGCCTGTCGCTGCAATATGGGAAACCCGATGAGGCCTTGTCCGCTCGAACAGCAGCCTATGTAGACTTGCACATGAATGTTTGCTGCATGGATGGACTCGGTGATGGATAGATTGGATGGATGGACAGATGGACATGAATAATATGGATAGAGGTGGATAGAGAAGGGCAGCGAGAGAGAGAGAGAGAGAGAGTTTAGAGAGAGAGTGAGAGAGAGAGAGATCCGGACAGATCTATTCAATTTAATCAATTTAATCTCTCCTTGTTTTTTTTTCTCCATCTCTCTCTCTCTCTCTTTATTTGTATATGCAAATGTTGCGGCATGCAGTGTCGAACTGCATGCTACAATGTTTTCACTTGCACCCGGTGCATTGCATTGGGAAATGTTGCTAAAATGAATTATACATTTGTTCTTTTGGTTTTACATTTCTATTTCGTTCTATTTCCGTCTATTGATTTGAAGCTGTCAAAAGTTACTTTCCCCTTCCAGCTCTTGGGCCTTCCGGTTATTGTTTTGCCAATGGAAAGCTTGATGCAATTCAGACTCTTGATTTTTTTGGGCGTTGTTGTCACTCTATCAAAGTGAATCGGAAATTCCTGCAATAGAGTTGAGACACAGGTCTGGATGCATGCTGCTTCGGTCCCTGGATCTCATGCTGTGGTAAGAGCAGTTGAGGAGTGGCAAGAGTGGGAGTCCCCAGATGACACGCCATGACTCGACTCGCCTTAAAATTCTTCCAAATCAGTTTTCTCTTCAACGCTCGCACCTTCCATGGCAACCTAGCAAAATGTGACATGTATATATATATATATATGCATGCATGTATCATAATGTGCATACACATTTCATGTCATATCATTTTGTACAATGTATAATCATGTGTTATTTAGACCCCGCCCGATCAGAGAGTTGACCAAGTCACAGACAGCCCCTGACGCGTTTTCAAGCTGTGGTTTGTTGAAGCTTTGTTTTTATCATCTCAGGCTGGTACCGTAGTGGCCAGGACCAGGTCCACAACTGGAACCAGAAATTCCAAGACATCATTCCCGTCGCATGACATCATTCCTGACGCCTCCCCGGATTTGGTGGATCTATTTGCCTGTTCTCCTTTGAGGTCGCTTCCGCCCCCCCGAGATGTGGTCCAGAAGGCTGCAGCCATGTGTGCTTTTTATTCCAAAGCCAAGACGCAGCGGTCTGTGACACACTCAGGTGTTCACACCTTTGTGAGATGGACATGGTAAATTGGCAAAATATGTCAGATGTCAGATATGAACGCACAGTGGAGCTGAACTCAGAAGTTGACGGGTGTCAATGCCGCCACATGTTGCCACGCAAGATGCCAAAGCCATCCCACACATTCCAAAACCGCTTTAGCCGCAGACTGTCATGAACACCGTGCAGATTATGATTGCCTCCACACAATCCTGAGGTGGAGGTACATGTCAGTACGTGTGCCCAAGTCAGCAAATCAAAATCTTCTCCGGCTGGGCAAGTGCTTTTGAAGCGACCCTGGACATCCGAAGCTTGGACAATTGATGGGAGCAGATGTGCCGGTCACATTGGTACAAGTGCATAATATGGAATCCTGGGTCATATATGGTCATATATATATATATATAATGATATACGTGATGGTCACTTTGGGCAAAGAGAGAGGCAATTGACAGAGAATTGGCTGTCAATGAGCATGGCCAGACGTCTTTGCACAGCCATCAGTTCTTCGGCTGCAAGGTGAAGGTGGCACCACAAAGTCCAGAGTCAGTGAGCAAGACATGAGCTTTACAGCTTTGATTTTCATATGCGATGGAGATTGATGGGGGCTGGATGCAACAGATTCAACTGTGAGGCAAGATAAAGTGTCATGTTGCACTCACTGAGTGGCGGTCATCCAGAGCTCCGGCTGGAAGTGTCCATCAGCAAAATGTACAGTCTCACAGGCTCAAAATTTCATACATTTTCCTGCATCCCTACGTCACATAGTAATACACTGTATTTAATTGCCTTCGGCAAGCCCGCCGGCCAGACAGAGGTGACCCCACAGACCCCAGACTCTAGGTGGAAGCCGGAGAGAGAAGCAGAAGAGAAGGACAGAAAAGAGGAGAGGAAGAAGAAGAAGAAGAAGGAGAAGAAGAAGAAGAAGGAGGAGGNAAGAAGTAAATATAGAAGAGTTACTTCCTAGATGTTGTAGATTTTGACGCGAATGCCACCCGCGCGAAATAGACCCAAATATTCCCCACCACGGGGGGGAGGGGGAGGGGGGGGGGGGACTTGATTCAGACGAAGCAAAAAGTTGCAGCAGGAGAACCAAGGAACAAGCACAAGCCAAGAACAGAACAGGAACAACACCTTCCAATCAGACACGCCGGCAGGCCGGCGGATTNCAAAAAGTTGCAGCAGGAGAACCAAGGAACAAGCACAAGCCAAGAACAGAACAGGAACAACACCTTCCAATCAGACACGCCGGCAGGCCGGCGGATTATAATACAATCATTTGTTATCATTTGTTGATATTTATGGTGCTTCACCCTATAGGTGGAAGAATGGCTAGTGGCAGCTGAGACGTCGCATGCGCTCTAGCAAAAAGATGCCATGGGACAGAACCTCTTTCCACCATCAATTTGAAGCTCCAGCGCTTTGTGGTTTGAAGGCGAACCACGCTCTTTCTGAGATTTTCTGCGGCGTTCTTTGCAGCATCATCCGGTGTTTCTGCTAACTCGAGCATGCTGCTTTTATGATCTTCGTCTCTGTGGATTAGAGTCTCCTGTGGCTTTCCGTCCCATTTGATACTCATACTGAACTGGCCGGACATCTCAAACTTGCATAGTAACGTCATCTGCTGTACATTGTTTCTATGCATGTTACATGAGTTGATCGTGTTTGATATCGCTATGGATGGCCCTGAGATTGACCCTGGGCCATCTGGTCCCGCCGAGGCCACAAAGGTGGCAAAGGGGGGAAGAACTTAGGTTCTGCGGTTTCTTGATTGCAAACTATTGCAGTTGCATATGTCGCATATGTTGCATATGTTGTATGCGGCGTCTGCATGTGTGACGTTTTGAATGGTTTCAAATGTTCTTTGTGAATTTTATAAACGTTCTCGGCGGTAGAGAGGTCGTCGGTTTCCCGAAAGGTGTCGCACTGATTTTCGATATGCTTGACAATGCTTGACATTCATGATGCTATGACACCTTGTAAACAGTCTGATCAGACAACATTGACGCATACATCAGGAGGAAGAAAGTTTTTTCCCGTTTAGCGGTATCATATACAAGCAGTATCATGCTCTGCCGCGGATCAATTATCCTCATTTCGCGTGGCCTGCGTGGCGGATCGTATTTCAAGTCGGAATAAAATAAAATTCTTTTAAAGCAAACCAGCTGGTCCGTGATCCACCATGTCATTCAAACTCAACCTCTTAGGAGTCTAAGGGGAAAGGGTTGGAGGAGCTAGTCTAGAGGAAAAACTTTGGTCCTGGTCTTGTAGTCCAGAGATGCCCATGCTAACGCCATGTGTTTCTCGGGCTGCCTCAAGGCTAGTTAGAAGATTTTAAAGATCATAAAATCACCGAAGCATCCATCACCAGTTTCTTCCGAATTGATGATCAAGAATCATGACGATCATGTTCAAATGTGCGCATCGCACTCAAGATCAGAGAGCAATAATATGAAACATTGCTTGCAAACAAGCTTTTCCAAACAGAAAAAGCGTGTCATCGTATCGTAACGTGCCATTGTGCAAGCCTCTCCTTGGCATTTTGGGTTTTTCGCTGCTGTACCAAGCAACATCCATCTGGACATCTTGTGGACGGTAAGGCATCCTCCTCCTCTGCAACCCAGCAAGAGTTTCCAGGAGCCAAGAGCCTTTCGCGATTCATGCCTTTTCTTTCGCAAGATCATGCGATGCTTATTGGTGGCTGGCATAATGAAAACGCTTGATCTGGGAAACGATATGTTTCGTTTGAAGGTAGCTATGGGTGTCATACAAACCAAGTGTTTGGGAGAATTACACCACGTCGATGTACTGTTGAGTCTTGCATGTCATGCTTCTTGTCTCGCTCTCCAACATACTCTTCAGATGAACAGCTTTCTGATGGTGTCCTTCTTTGTTCTTGTCCGTTTGCCTTTGTTGGACTGAAGCTCCTGGCACTTTTCATGGTTTTCCTTGCACCCAGTTATGCTATTTGGGCAAGTCGTTATTCATTTTCGATATTCTGGAATCCCAGTGGGAGGTACACTGGTTCCATAGTCTCCTGCGCTTCCAGGCGTTTCTCTATGACTGGGACCACTGCGACGGAAAAATACAATGAGGCAAGAGGGGGGCTCGGATAGAGCATCTGTCAGATAGTCGAGCTATTGGGAAGACCATGTTTTTGATGAAAGAGATGGACATATTAGTTGATTGCTCATCAGAAAGGGCCACCAACGAGCAGATTTAATTGGCAGCTGTATGGGGATATTGGGGCATATACGAGCCTGGATCTCACATACTCCAAATAGGAAGTTGGGCTACTTACAACCGTAGAAACTTAAAGACATAGTAACGTAGAAGCACGTGGGGTTCTAGGGCTAGGCAGTTAGATTTTCTTGCAACCCAAGCCAAGCTAGCTAGTCTTGAAGGTGCATGCTCCCTGCTTAGTCTGAGCCGAGTTTCCCAGCGCACTCCCAACATCTCCCAGTCACACAGTCCATGATACTCTATGAAGCATGTGGGATCATTGACAGATCATCATGGATCATGTGGGCCAGGCCTTCATGCCGATGCAGTACTGACACGAAGCACAGACTATCCCACCTTTTCCCACCTTCCATTGTGGCAATTGGCCTTTGGAGGGGCACATGATTTATGCTCCAAGCATCCCCTAGCATAGATCCGGAGATGGCTTAGGGAAGATTGCGGAAGTGGATGTGATGTTGTATGATCATGCATAATCATGCATAATCAATTGCCCCCGGCTGTCGTACAAGTCTGAAGAGTGCTTGAATTTGCAATGAGCAGCATCATTTCTTTTGATGTGTTTGCATCCGTAAAAGTTTGATCATTTTTTGATTCACGTTGCCACACTACGAAATTGTGAGCAATTTGATTTTGTGGTACTCCAACTTCCTGGGCCTCACTGAGTCACTGCAGAATTAAGAGGCTACTTGTAGCAGCTCTACTTAGAATATCGCACATGTGGATTAATGTTGTGATATAGTGCCATAAAGTTGGAACGAGTATCATTCTTCTTCTCAAAGTAATTCTTTCGAGGGGGTATCTGGAATATACTGAGTGGGGAAGTTTTTGCCGCGTTCGTCATAAGGGACTTTGAATACTTTGGCTGACGGTATTGAACACCAAATTCTGTGCTTAGAGATACTTAGAGCATTCTGGACAATTTAAGGACTTAAGAATTTTAGAGACTTCAATTCATGTCGCAGCCAGCAAGTGCAAGATTGAAGATTGACACTTGCTCCAGAAACTTTATCTCGCAATCTTCAATCCTGTTCTTAGCGAATTTCCAGCCACTCATGTATTTGAAAGCACTTTCAAATTGTAAGGGATTCAGGATTGAAGGTTGCAAAAAAACAGCGTGGCCAATTTTTTGTGTGCAATTTTCACTCCAGTAGGACCTTAAACGGGACGCATAGCCAGGAAAAAACTATGCTATCCATGAACATGCAAATGGTCATGCACAGCATGCTGCATTTGAAGACAGGATCACAGGCCTCGTTTAAGGTCGAGGGAGTAATAAGCATTCTTTAAACTGCAGCTTTGAAATAAAGCACTTTGTGTGAGAGCACTTCATGGCACTGCAGTTTCCTTAACATAATGCATCAGAATGCTTAGTCGTTATTAGGCGATACGATACTGCCTGCGATACTTTTAAACGTGAGACATTGTCTTCAGATCAAGAACTGCTGCTTTGCTTTGAATTATTCACTCAGAATATTTGGAATGCTGCACTTTCTATGGATGGAAAACCTCAGAAGAAAAATGCACCTCTTTGGAGGAACGCCGCCGATAGGATGTACTGAAAAATCGTAGTTGGAAAGCTGCCTTTGCTTTTTTTGTCCGCGCTGCACTTTCTCATGGCATCTTTTGAAGAAACGTGCTGCTTTCGATCTTCAAGGATGTCCTTTCTTGAATGCACGTTGCAGGAGGTTGACTCAGGAAAAAACATAGAATGAACATGACAAGAGGTCAAGTCGTGGGTAACACGCTATTGGTATAGTACATATGTGGCGAGTTTTCAGAAGGGCATATACATATATGCGCATCCCCAGCATGTCCCCGATGACAGCGAAAGACAATGCTTAAGTTATCTCAACTTTGGGTTCAATTATCGATGATTTTGGCCAAGGATTCGGGCGACCTAAGCAATCCCACACATGGAGCTAGATTTTAAACACCTGAAGAATGTGTTCATATGTTTTCTTTTGTGCAGATTTGTGCGCATCTCCTTCATTGCCATGATGCATAGAAAAATGGGTCGCCTCTACAACATCGTATCACTGACTTCGCCACTGGCTGGGGGCAGGGAGCATGCGGAGTATCCTGTCGACAAGTTTGAAATAGTTGGAAGTCTTGAATATGTGTGCCGTACACCTCTAATATCCTCTAATCTGATAGTGACCTTTGTACTGCACTTACCCAAGGAGCATCCCGGATCTGGCCTGGGTGTTCGAGATACGGCTTGCGGGTATGGTTCATGTGAATGTACAGAGGGTTCCTTCAGAAGAGGCAACGCCTGACTTCTCAGGATCCCTGTCTCAGGATCCCTCTCGGCTTTCCGACCATTTTGGAGGAGCTTAGTACCCTTGTGGCAAGACGTGTTCAGTCCATCCTTTGTTCCAATGATGTTACCAAGGAAACAAAAGAATGCGAGACAACTGGAGGCCATCCCATGAAGGATTTTCGTGCTCATGCGGGTCGCGCCAATTTTTTCTAGTGGAGATTTCGTCGGACATAGCAATTCATAGCACCTCTGCACAAGGCTACAGTCCAAGGCTGACCAAAAAGTTCACACAGGCTCTTCTGGATGACTGCTCACTTGTCAAACCATGCCCAAGTATGTCAAAGGAATCCTATCAGAATCGTAATCCACACCATTTTGCTGACATCTTTTGCAAAGACTTACTTTTCAACCAGACTCACTCTAAGTCTAAAGATGTGAATGGGTTTTCCTCCTTGGAGTAGATAGCGTTAAAGAGTTGTTCCATGTGCCACAATGGGATGGCTTTGCCAAGCTTTCTCACATAGGTCGGATAGCCTCCAGATTTGGCAGGGCGTGTGAACCCGCCATGCTGCATGCTGATCTGCGGTGACATGCTTGACTATCGACATCAGTGACCCACCCACATACACACACACACGACAATACAAGCACAACTAGATACTCAATGCATTGATGTCACACACACACATACACTTACTGTTGTCTTGCATATTGCGCTTTTGGCCTTTCTTGTGTTTCTTGAGGCTCTTTATGAGTGCCTATGAGTACTCACGTGCCCGAAGCACGAGGGCCACTGGAAATTGTCAATGGCCTCTGCCTTTGTAGTCAGACTGAAGGACGAGATGTTGGCATGTGCCGCTTTTGCTGCTAGCGCATTTCCATGGCATCCCAGTGGGTGAGTCCATTGTAGATCAAACAAGGCCAAGGTGACCCGCACAACCCCCAGCTGGCGGATAGAAAATTGAATGTCCATGAATGTCCACTAATTCAAATCTCCCAAAAAGTGCTCAAGTTGTTGCGGCCTCCCAAAGTGCTATTTAACACGGAGTCTTGGTTTCTGGACAACTAGTGAAGGATGTAGACTCTGTGGGATGCCATGATGTGCGGATGTTGGATGATACAAGCTCACTCACTGAGAACTCGACTTTCAGCAGACATTGGCTCACGTGCCCAAACCCCAGCCCAGCTCAGGGTTTCACATTTGTTTCCTTGTTGAAATCAGGCTGCAATCAGGAGTGTTTCTGATCTGCCAACAGAAATGGTATTCCGCTCCACAAGCTTCGAACCGTTGCCAGTTGTTGAGTTGAAGGGTCTCAGCAACGGGTTGCGACGCTTGCGAGGCCGGTTTGGGTGATAAAGACCTGCCGGACCTGCTGCTGTGGAGAGTTGGAATTTCAGCGCCAAGTCTGCGAAGTGAACCAAGGCCACCAGCCACCATGCGTATCCATGCGTGCCGCACCATGCTGAACAGATCCCCCTGGATTGAAGCCTTATGGAATGGACGAGCTCGGTAACCTTACAAAAGTGGAAAAAACCATACAGTACCCATTTCATAAAAGGCTTGGTTTGGGATACTAAGGAAAATGCCCTAAATCAGGGTACTGGTAAGGGGTGGTGCCTTCCAAAAGTAAAAAACGGTGTCGGGTCCAAAATGTACAGCTGCATTTTCCCTTGGAGTCCCTAGGCCCAAAATCGACGTTTCCAAAATGTAAACGTTAAAATTGGATCAGTTTTCTGAGGTCCAGAATTTGGGATCCAAAATGTAAAAGTTGCATAGTTGATATATGTTGATATGGTTGGATGGAGAAACGTCAAAATCGTTTTTTCTTGTTGTTCACCAAAACGATCACGAGAGATCAATGGACACCAAAAGAATCCAAAAGAAACAAACATATGTTGAATTAAACATTACTAAACCCTATCCAAGTGACTGCCCACAGAAACCCACATACATCTCAAGCTCGTCCTGCATCACCGGTGGATGGTGCTGATTCTCCTAAAACAGAAGGAGCACGCATGAGAATGAGACAACGTGAGGACATATGATCAGAATAAGGAAACATGAGAAGGCTTTTGAAAACTAATCAAAATCTTCCAAGACCCTCAAGATTTGTCAAAATCGATCAATAGTTTTCTGCCTTTCCTTTTCCCCTTTTGCCCAGGGAAAAGGCCGGCAACTTGGATTGAACACAAATACAATGCAAAATATATGCGTGTAAATAGTGCCCAGACAACGAAACCGTAGAAATAGTATGAAACAACTTAATTATGTACATATATATATATATATGTAAAACACATGAGTTAAACAAAACCCATAATTATCTGTTCTTCCTTCTGCGGGAGACACTCAAAAACCAATGAGGGCACCTAACAAAATCAAAAGAGAAAGAACCTTGGTGCAGATCTTGTACCATAAATCATACATATTCGAAGGAAGTTTAGAAGTCAAACTTCCGACAATATGGACAGATGGAAAAGCCAAGACGGGAAGAGCCAGAGAAGAGAGAAGCGAGAAGATGCAGGTGCACGAAAAGGTAGGAAAGTCGCGAAGCACTGTGTTTTTCCAATGTTTTGTGGCTCCGGAAGGTCGAAAAGTAGGCTCGCTAAAGCGGCGAGTGCGGAGCCATCTGGGGAGATGAGACCCGAAAAGGTGCACGCCTTTGTGGCGCGAAGCACATGTTGAAGTAAAAAGCTACAAAACACCTCATGCTCGGAGCACTTTTGGAAGTTGAGATATCGAAAAAGTGCACGGCGTTGTGGCGCGAAGCATATTTGGAAGTAAAAACAACGTTAAAAATTGACGGACTCGGAGCACTTTCGGACGTTGAGATGTTGAAAAAGTGCACGCCGTTGTGGCGCGAAGCACATGTTAAAGTGAAAATGCACAAAACACCTCAGCGTCAGACCGCTTTTGGAAGTTGAGATGTCGAAAAAGTGCACGGGGTTGTGGCGGGAAGCACGTTTTGAAGTCAAACGTTTTCTGAGATTTAAAAGGTATGCTTTCATATGGTTCTATTTTGTGCTCGGGGTTCGTGGCGGTTTAAGGTGGCAAGTTTGGTGGCAAGTTCGGTGGCGGGGGCAGTTAGATATGGCAAAGTGGGTGGCAATTTCAAGGTGGCAATGAAAAGTTGGTGGCAAGTTTGATGGCAGAATGTGATGGCAAAAATGGGGGCAACCGTATTTTGGTGGCAAAGGGGGGTGGCAACTTTGCATGGCAAAATTGAGCCAGAAATTTACCAATCACATTTTGGCGGCAGCAGAGATGTCAAATTTTGATTCAAACGTGTTTAAGAAAGGAAAGGGATCGGAGCACTTTTGGACGTTCAGACGTCGTTTCGTGTGGCAGGCGCAAGGGATTTTGAAAAGTGAGCCAAACGTATGGGTTTTGTGGCATCTTCCAAAACGATGGCAGGCGTGGGACATTTGAGGAGGATCTGCAAAGATGCATTTCGCGTGGCAGGCGCAGTACAAGAGACATATCGAGCAGACATGTTCAGAGGTCAGGGCGCTGATTGGGTTCCATTTTGGAGCATCAGATCTTCAGGTTTGCTAGGATGATTTTGCGTGACAGGTGCGGCACTTCGTATGACCGGGCTTCACTTTTTCGTGGCCGGCGCAGTGCTTTAGAGACATGGCATGGAAAAATCGCTACTTGCATTGGTACCGGGCCGTCAGCTCTGCACTCAACTTTCCATTTTTGATGGGAGTCTCGTAGATTTGCTTCCTTTTTGGTGTTGTCAGCTTGGAAAGTGGAGGAAGTCTCGCAAAATTGCTTCGTTTCAGAACGTTCCACTACATTACAGTACACTACACTACATTACACTGCACTGCACTACACTACACTACACTGCACTATAGTCAACTACAACCACAACAACAACTACAACTACAAACGCGGCTACAACCACAACTACAACAACACCTGCACCTACCCCTTCCACTACAACTACAACCAAACTACAAACTACAAACTACACCGCCCTACACTGCACTACACTGCAACCACACTACACTACACTACACTAGACTCGACTACAACATGAACTACAACTACAACTACTACAACCACAACCACAACCGCAACTACAACTACAATTACAACTACCTACCACAGCTACAACCACTACAACTACCACTACCACCACCACTACAACTACAGCTACAGCAACTACAACTACAACTACAACAGCTACAACCACTACAGCAACTACAACAACCACAACAACCACAACAACTACAACCACTACAGCAACGACAACAACCACAACAACTACAACAACTACAACAACTACAACTACTACGACTACATCTACAACCACAATTATAAATTACAACCACCACTGCGCTACACTACATTGCACTGCGCTGCACTGAATCACAACTAAAACTACAACTACAACTACGACTACAACTACAACAACCACAACTACAACTACAACTACAACTGCAACTACAACTACAGCTACATTACAATTAGAACTACAACGATAACTACAACTACAACTGCATTACAACTACAACTGCGACGACAACTACATTCGCAACTACAACCACAACTACAACTACGCTGCATTACCACTACACCGCGCTGCCTCCAGCCACTTGTCGGTCCATCAGTGGGTTCGCTCTGCCATCCATGATTCACAGCAACCAACCTCTCCTATAGGTTTCCTATCTTTGAAACTTGCGCGGTACTACCGGTACCCATGAAGCAACAAGAGCACACATATCAAACAATGCACTGTTCTGGCTTGTTGTATGCCTATTGTGGCACCCTTGGTGGCCCAGTGTCGCCGCTGGAATGCCCTTGTTCCATCCCCATTGGGCCACTAGGGCCCCGCTAAAATGGGGCCAGCCACAGCAGGGGCGCTTGGCGGCGGGGCCTCTTTGTATAAAATGGACCGGTCTATGCTTAAATCATCCCAAATTCCAAGGTTTCAGGCGACCATCTAGTTTTTCAATATTTTTTTGCGAACCACCACCCCTGGAAGCCTTGTTTCGCCACCCAGTTCCATTCTCCTGAAATGCACATTACTGTAACAAAATCGTTTCCAGGGTATACCCACCTTGACTTCGAATTTCACTGATAACAGTTCCATTTTTTAGAAAAGGAATTTCACATGTACTTGTACCTACTTTATTTATAAAATGGATGGTTTAACTGCGAACACATGTCCTAGGATAAGCAGTAACTTTGCCTTAAAATGACACTCTAAAGATGATGCCCATTGCAAAATGTATAAATCAAATTCAACCATTTCCAACATCCAATTTTTGTTTGCCTTCCAAGACATAGTGGAAAAACATTTTTGCATATCTGGGCTACTATTAGGTAGTATAAAACATATTAAAAAACAACCTTTCCATAGCATCTACTTTTATATTAGGTAGTGTACGACATCCTACCCTTCAATCAAGGGGGATCTGAAAAGGAGTTTCTTCCACAGGAAGGGCATCAAAGCAGGTGGAGCAAGCTGTAGTTTGGCGATTTTTTGCGACGGTCTTTTGGCCCTCTAAGTGTGCTGGAGCATTGACATTGATTCGACATGTAAATTTGCGATAGTTCGCCCATCAAGATACGTACAAACAGACTCAGACAGCGCGTGTGCAAGCAATCGCTTCCTAGGATAGAGAACCCGCAGATGATCACTTCAATGTTGAAGATAGGTACTGTAATGCAGTGCATGAAAATTCTCAAATATGAACAAATGTTGAAATTAAGCCAATATGAGCCTTCAGCGGGTTCTGCTGGAACCCTTGGTATGACTGGTATGAAATGACCAGGTCATTTGCTGTCATTTCAGCACTAGTAACTAGTACTTTTTTGCAGACCCTTAATCTCCAACGTGCCTCTCACTTCCATTCTTGTGTATTGGACTCTAATGTTGATGATGGTTCCCAGATCTCACTTCATTCGAGTCCTGCCTACCATGATGCTTCAGCAGAAACGTTTACGTGGATCGTAACGTTCACGGTCGCCATTATTTCGTTTGACTATGTTTCACTAGCCTTGCAGAAAGACAAGGCGCCAACGTGTATGTGTGCTCGGTTTACCGGGGACGACACTTCTGTGTGCCTTTTGAAGCACCTGCAAGTCGTTGGATGGCATCGCAGTCCCAACCGCGAGTCCAGCGTGATCTTGAAAGTCAGTTCTGGAAAGGGCTGCCCCACTTGTTGAGATGTTTGGGCTAGTTTGATTTCCTACAATTAATTCTGGAATTCACATCGCTAAATGACATGAATCGAAGACGTGTCAGTACCTCACCATGCAGTCCTTTGATTTTGACAGGCACCACTTCCCACTCGTCCTCAAACACGCTAATGCAAGAAGAAGTGAGTCGTAAGTCACGAATTTATCTGCATAGAATTGATCCGGGTTTCACTACTTTTGCTTGGTGAAGTTCCGGGTTGCCATGATCGTAGAGACGACGTGTCTTTCTCAACATGGGCAACAGCCTTTCTCAACTGGATTTGCGGGGGCGTTGGTGGCAACATGCATTCAGAAAGCCTCAGAGATTGAGCCGTTTGCTTTGGCTTCCTTTTTTCAACTTGTTTCAACTTGTTGCTTGCAGGAATGTGAGTAATTACTTGATTAGAGTGACCATTTCTTTGCCACCAAGCGCCAAAAATCAGGACAGTCACGCGTCACCTATTTTCAGGCAGTTTTCAACTGCAGCATTTTCAGCGAGCTTGTCACTCAAGCTGACGGAGAGAATCCATATCCAAGAGGGGCTTTGAATCGGCACCACTTAAGGAAATTGGATCTACCAGGCGTCAGATCAATCAATCTGATTGATGGCCCTATGATGCTCTATGACAGTGCCTGGCATATTTCCCTGCCAGCATGCCGATGGGCAAAACGATTTGTAGCATGGGGAGCCCACCAGAGTTCGGACGCTTTACATCACTTTGCAATGGATGTATCGATAATTATCGATATGTGTTCAACAATGACTTGGTTCTCTGACAACAGCACCCAAGACATCACATCAAAAGATGCGATCCCATTCGAGAGATTAGATGATATTAGATGAACATTCACATCATTCACCACCGCACCGGTCATACGGCAAGACAAAATCACATGAAGATAGATGAGGGAGAACTCTCGGAGAGGGCGATGGAGAGAGAGACATGAGACAGGAAGGGCGAACCGGAATACATGAGGGCTCCATGACATGTACTGTTTTCAATAGGCAGACAGTCAGATCGCACGATTACACGATACTTCTGCAAGACACTCGACTCGGCAGTGGTCAGCGGAGGTCACCGTCAATGTTTTTTGGAGGGAGTTTAGTGTAGGATGCTGGTTGAATGCCTTTTGTTTGGATGACCTGAATAGTTGAATAGTCTATAGCCACACCCTGGAACAAAACGGCCCAGCATTTCTATCATGGAATCCCATTGTGCGCTATATAACGGGAAAAGCATGGGAGAACTCTGTGGCCCATATGTGTGTTTTGCTGCAACTCCGAAGCCCAAACCAACAAACCCTCTTGCATTCGAGAAAAAGCTGTCCGTTTGCTCCAGGAGTGTCCGGCTCAAGAAAGAGTTTTGTACTTGTTCAACTATCTCGGAATGTCACATTTGAGTTCAGAGTCCTCAGGCGTTCTAAGACCATGCCATACATACTCTAGCATTTCATCGGCATTTGCAATCTTTTGGGTGAGTCTGTCGAATGGTGTCTGCCCCAAAGGAGAGAAATCACCTAAGAGTTGGAGTTTTTGGCAAAGCTAGTGAAAGAGTGGTGAAGATTCAATGAATGCTCTAGTCCTTTACCGTCCTTTTGCAGTCTTTTTCATGTAACACGTGCCATCATGTGCCTTTTCAGTTGAAGTCCTTGCCTGCAGGAGCCAAGCTTGGACCTTTTCGATGCCAGGCTCTCATGTCCAAGGCCTGGCGATATTTTCACAATCATTTAATATCAAAATTCAAGGCATTTCACATAGGTCCGGTCTCAAGTCCTTGTCACAAGATTTAGATCACGAGAACGATACAACATGCTAGAATCAAGGGCTCTTGGTTTTACAGTTTTACTTTTCGTTGAGAAGCGAAGTCATGCATATACGCAGTGAAATTGCGTTGCCCACTTTTGCCAACGGCAGTGCTAGTCTGGCGGTAGTTTCGCGGTAGATGTTTCAGTATACCAATGCTCTTTATAAGTGTCTGTCAATGCAATGAGCTGTCCACTTTATAAATCCTGCACGTCGGGTGCTTGCGTTTTGAGATGCCCGGGGAAAGTGCGCAATGCTTACACGCCTAGACATGTTTACATGTTTTAAGTATCAGGAAGTTGTCCACCTCAATTTTGCAAAAAATGGGGACGGGACAAAACGTAGCTCTGGCAGTAGATCCGCGCCAGCAACAACTTTCACAGAGGAGACCATGCCCACCCTTTTATTTTTGACCGGTAGCTCAAAAAGATTGAGAAGGATAGGGCCTAGGAGAGAGAAGAAGAAGAAGAAGAAGAAGAAGGAGGAGGAGGAGAAGGAGGAAGAAGGAGGAGGAAAAGGGATGAAAAAGGAGGAGGAAGCAGGAGGAAGAAGGAGAAGAAAGGAGGAAGGAGGAAGGAAGAAGGAAGAAGGAAGAAGAAAGAAGGAAGAAGGAAGAAGGAAGAAGGAAGAAGAAAGAAGGAAGAAGGGAGAAGAAAGAAGGAAGAAGGAAGAAGGAAGAAGAAGAATGCGTCTCCAAAAAGGCAACGCCGAAAGTAGCTCCAGCAGTTCAGTAGCTCAAGTTGAGCTTCAGCTAAAAAAAAGCACCACGTGAGTGACAGGTACACACATTAGATGCCAAAATGATTCACCAGATGTTTTTCTATCAAATTTCCATGTGTCTTTGAAATCAATGCGTTTCAATACAGAGCCCAACCTAGTCATGAATCACGGCTGTTTGCATATGAAGACATTTAAGCAGGACGAGACATGTTCTATATAGATGTCCTGCTCTGACAGGGCTGATCTCGTTTGGATATGTATATATGCTGGATCTGGGATTATTTGGGTTGCACTGGCAGCTCAACTAGTTGTTCAAACCTATCAAGAGTTGCTGGAGCTGCATTAAACGACCCGAGAGAGTCCGAACTTGAAGCGTGGTCAATAAGCAAGTACCACAGATATCCACAGATCAACATACAGAATGGCGCAGATTTGACACGATTTGTGACTCCTTATCTTCGAACCTCACATTGGCAACCTAAGAAGCGGGTGCATGGGCACAGTGTAGCTAGTCGAGATTCTCCAGTTCTAGCAGTCTAACAAGTCTCCATTTAGACCATGTGTTGAATTTTTATATTTGGTTGAGTTTTTGTGTTCAACGAATCGCCAATCGCCTGAGTCTTTGATCATTTTGATCCAGCGCAGATGCCAAAAGACCGGGGCTTTCTATGCCGTCCTTCGGGACTCCTGGGCACTTCCACGAGCAGGAGGCCGACTGAGCACCTTAGCGAGCTATCCAGACACCAGTCACCAGCCGTATGTGTCGCGGTCAAAATTGGCTTAGATTACTGTATGTTAGATTCCCATATTGGGGGATAGTAATGAATCGATTGAGAGGGGATCACATTCCCATTGTAGGGGTTCCCATTATGGGATGGATGACCATCCACCAATATGGGAATTTGCATGGCATATGGTTCATGGTCATCCATCCCACAATGGGAATCCCTACAATGGGCATGCAGCATGACCGTATCGTTCATGGTCCATTTCGTTTGTCGGCTGTTTCCCAATGCTGGCAGCCATGGCACAGGCAACATGGGACACATGCGCAAGGACACAGGCACGAAGACAAGGGGTGCTCTGGCGATGTAGAACATGCTTGACATTTCACAATTACTCACGGATATTCAAAGGATGGTCGTGCAGGAGTATATTGAATAATAAATGAAGAGTGTTGAAAGATGGTAAGCCATGTTTTTGTGGCCTTGCGCATTGGCAGAGTGGGTGTCATGGAAGAAATATCCAGCAAAAAACTCCCTCTGATCTTAGTTTCAGCTACTGATGCATTGCTTTATTTGTGGTGATCAGGGGCTATTTAAGGTGGTAGTTGCCTCACTGGCTTGAGAGGCAAATGCATCCTTGCTGAATGTCCTTCATGCAGTGAGCAGTGGCAGCAAGAGGGCGTCGTTTAGCTGGAGCTGCCAGAAAAGTGTGAAGAATTGTGAAGATGAGCCCACAGCTGCGAATCACACTTGGTTCCTTGAAAATCCCAGGTGGATGTTAAGTTCTGCATGCGCTTCTGTTGACTGAGCAATGTTGTCAGTGGACCCAAGCTGAGTGTGCATGTGTGATCACTTCCAAGGTTTCGCGAGGGGCAGCTGTTTGTGCAGCTTCCCAAGGAATTTGATTGGCCAAAAACGAGGTTCTCCTCTTTAGACTATAGACATGCTGAGGCACATTTAATTTCATTCGAAGACTATCCTGAAATTGAAGACCTTGAAGATTGGGAGCTATCAAGTCGACCGGTGAACCCATCAGAAACTAAGTAACCATGCGACTGTAATCTGTAATGGGCTTTATAGTGTCTATACGTCATCATACTCGTACTCGCTTGATCTTATTTGTCTTTGCCATTTGACTTATTTGTGTCATTTACTAAGCTTTCCCCAGGTCTCTTCTCAAGCTGGCTGTCCACTAGACTGCCGTTTTTGTGACAGCGGCAAGGCGGGGTTGCAAATCTGACCTGCCCTGTGATCCGCCAAGCAAACTTCCAACACCAAAGTGCAAGTAGCTGAGAGGTTGATTTGGATACAATATTGGTATAACTGGACTAGTCAAATATAATATACAAAAACCGCGTGTGAATCTACGTACTAGTACAGGAGTCTGTTTGTCTCCAACTTTGAAGTTCAAGTCTTCAAGTTATTGACCGCCTATCCCCATCTATCCCCAAATCGGCAGGTGAAGCCAGCTGCGAATTTGCCCAGCTGGGCAATCTTGGCTCAAATATGGGCGGCCAGGGAGTCATATCCCGTGCGGGAAGCTTAGTGATGTGCTGCCTCGAAGCGCAAAAAACACAGAAAAAGCACTGCTCATACAATGGAAGATGTGCGTAGACAACCGCAACTCATCCTATAGTCTTGGCAAAAGACCTTCATATCAAGCAGATTCAATTTTTCAAGATCCTTCAGGGGGAAATTGTTGAACTAACGTATATACTAAACGTATTCTGGTTCGTAGTGCGCCGAAAGCTTGCAGCCAGTTCATCACCTAAGGTAATCACATAGGAAATATATATCAGCATATATCAACATTTCCATGCATTTCCATATATTTCCATGCATTTCCAGGATTGCACTTCAGATGTGATGGCATATATTATATATAGTCTAGTTATATATATATATGATTTGCCTTTCTAGCTCTCAAATGTTTTTAGGTGATCATTTTGGAGCGGGATTCGATCCGGTATTCGGCCAAGGCAACGGGTAGTGTTTATGGGGATGGGCGAGTCGAGATCTCAGCGCTCAGTGAGGTCTTCGCAAAATATGTGGGGAACGACCTGTTGACCGTGCAGTGATGAGACTTCATGAGATTTCTCTTAAGCAGCAGGAAGCGAAACTTGGGTTTGCATGATGTTTGTGGCAGAAGAGGCCATTGCTGAACTACTCTGAAGTCTCTAGCGCTATCCGGCATTTGCATGAGGCACCCGGCAAGTGGAAGAAATGATGCACTGCACCTTCGAGCAATATATTACAATATAACACTTCATATTGCAGATGTTCACGTTCCCCTTTTTTGGTTGCTTTTGGGGATGCCACCTGTGCGACCTGCGCTTATTTCCCAAAATCTTTACATTTGATCATGAGCATTTGTTTTGTAGATTCTATGTGCCAGAGCTTTCAAAAGACCGCAAAAAGACCACAGTCACAGGACAACATATTCAGCCGCCCTTGGGTCAGACTCTTAATCAGCTATCGAATCAAACAATGCCCTGAAGCTGGACCGGGTATGGTCGGAATCGGGCAGGGGGCAAGAAGCATTGAAAGACTTTGCTGAGAGTGTCACATCATCATGCGTACCGTCGTCTTGTGGAATCTAAAATGTACATAATTATACAGCCTTGTCAGCTTGGACTTGTTTGTCCTCTTGTGTAGCAATCATGGTTGTTAGATAGTTCAGCGAGCAGAAGACTTGGTTCAGAAGACTTGGTTCAAATCAGTGAGGCAACTTTCCAACAAAGGAAATCAATGATGACTGAAGACGAGACAAACAGCACATGCAGCTAGCTCGCAAAGTACAACGGTAGGACTGCAGCGAAGGCGAACGCTGGTGAAAGACCTGCCTTTCGAATCCTTTCGAACTGCTTGGACCTGCAAGGCCATCACAGTCAGCACAGTGGGTGTGGCGCCAGCTTCCCAGTTGAACTGATCGTGCAAGGTAATGCGCCATGCTAAAGACATCAAAAGACTTCCAGTAGATTTCAAGCTCTTGAATTTTCATGATTGGTCTCCTTCAGCTTCAAATGCGCACTCTGACTTTGCTTCACTCTGCTGTAGCAAAGAAGAAAGTGAGGCCAAAGATTCGGAGTTTAGCACATGACCACCCAAAGGCGTCACTGAACACGTTGGAGAAGACTTCCGAAGATGAGCTGCCAGTCAAGACGGGAAGTGTTGAATGTCAACAGCACTACGGCATGTCCAAGTATATAGTTTGATTGTGTTTGGCCTTGCAGCCTGGGTGGGGCCTGTGTATGGCATATCAGCACACCATTTCAGAGAGGACGCTTCGCTACAAGATCTGTACTTACTTGTTCACAAATGCCACACAAGGTATGTACTCATAGTTTGTGTGCGATAGGCAGCGAAAACTGAAGTTGACACATGCTGCAATGTCCCAGCTGCCGGAAATCAAGAGACCGATCCGAAAAAGGTGGCTTTGGCTGTCTCTCTACATGCGCCGGGCCTCCCAAATACTTTCAGCAGTGATGGGTGATGGCTGGGCGCATGCTGTTTTCATGCGAGCCTCTGAAAAGACGTGACCCCGAACCGGACAAACGCCCTGCACTTGTCACCGCAGCAGCAGCCGGGAACTAAAAACCCAAGGAGTGGGGTTGATCCAGAATTGCAATCGCTCCATCAATCAACAAGTACCCTCTATCTCCAGCTCTTGCCACTTGTATCTCCAGCTCTTGCCACTTTTCTTGTATGCGCAGTTTTTGCATCTTTAGATTAAGAAACATATAGTATTGTCATGTATTGTATGATTCCGTAGATGCTGCTGCTCCTGTTGCCCCTTGTTGGACAGCTGCGAAGCTGCAAGGATCAGCAATGCAGTCACTGCATGCAGCATTTCTTGTCTCAACATGTCTTAACTGTCAAGGCCCTCCCAAGCCTTGCGCCAGCAGTTGCTTCCTGGCAGTGCGGCGTGCGAAGCTTACCTTTGCTGCAGAATCACCAGGACACCACAGTCTTGCATTATATGTATGACGCACTTTGATAGCAAAGAGCACAACAATACAACACATAAATAATACCATATTAAAACAATATAAACATATATAAACCACATTAAACCACATTAAAACCACGTTAAACCACATCAAACCACCTTTATCAAGGAGGAGATCTACAGATTTTTCGGGCATCCAAATCACTGTGACTGTCCAAGGCGGTGGCCGTTGGAAACTGTGATGGAAGCAGCACGGGTCCTTAGAGACCAGGGGCAACCAGGGGCAACCATAATATTGGATGGCATTATTGGATGACATTGCAGTATAATCTATGACGTAATATGATATAATTATGGTTGTGAGATGATTAGAAGTTCTGTGTCCAAGATTTGCACCACCTAAATGTAGCTTAAACATGCTTAAACATTGGGCAATTCACCTGAAGAAACGCTGTTCTGTCAAGCCGGCATTTTCCACTCAGAATGGTTCGAATTCTGGCAAGTGCATAGATTTGCAAAAAATAGGCATGGCCGGTTTTAGAGCTTCTGAGTATGTTTCCAATACGTACTGTTGGCATGGATGTATCGCATGGTACAACAGTACTGCATTGCAGGCATATGCTGTTCTGTGTTGGAAGGTCTGGAGAATGTCTTAAGATACAGACTCTGAATTTCCCTGGTTTTGAGTCCATGTTGATCATCCTACGTCTTGCCGAGGTGACCTATCATCAACAGGCTGTGGGCCGTGTGCCCATGTTTGCCACATCCTGATTCATCTTGGGATCGCTGATCTTGAAATGAGTGGGAGGAGCGTCATTGTGGGGAGTTGGAGCATGCCAAGGCATACACATTGCTCCCTGGAGTAAACGATTCGGAGGCGATCTGGGGGACCAAATTGTGGAGATTTGTCAAAAGAGACAGACACCTCATGACACTGCATGGACTTTATTGATCATTTGTTTTCCTTCACTCAAGTTTTCCAGCTCGTTATGCACACAGAACAGACAAATGGAACTGTGGGAACCATGGTCCATGGTGGGCTCTTGATTGTTTTGCGCCTACAGCGCTGTGATTGTAGGTGTGGCGCAGCACATGAAACTCTGCTGGGTAGTGTCAGTACAATTGGGCTTTATCACCATGATATGACATCGATATGTGAGGAGCACGCTAAACAGCTGGTGGAACTTTTGCAGCCCGGACCTGAATCTTGGGCTTTTGAAAGACATTTCGATTTGTCAGACTTGGGCCCTCTTGCTTTGGGGTGCTGGTTTCAGGCGTACACCAGGATCGCCCAGGAGTTTCATTAATTTGGTGCCAAGCTTGGAAGATGGGACTCAGACATGCCATTGTTTTCCAGTGCTCCATTGCTAATCGATCTCAGATCCATCAACATGAACATGTTCTCAACGATGGTTCAAACAAAGCCAGTGACAGAAGTAGGGACTGCATGCATGATGCCTGTCTATCAGAACGTGAATTTCAGTAGAATCCGCAAGCCGAACAAAGAGACAGCATTGGTTGTTTGCTTGCGCCTCAAACATGTTCAAACTCAAACATGATTGAATCATATTGATATATATATATATATATTGTGAGCCATATGCTGAGTGTTCCAATGCTTTTCACAATGTTTTTGTATGTTTTGTATTCTTTTCCTTCTGCAAATTCAAGAGGTGTTCCGATTGTTCCGGTGGTGCTTTTTCTTCCCATGTCCTGCCTCACGCCATAGAGCTCAGCGCCTGAGCAGAGACGGCAGATGCTGCGAGTGGCTCTATGGCTGGGGTACCTCTACTGCTTGATTAAATGTTTCAGACATGTAGCACTTTCATGCATCTTCCGTTCTTGCCCGCCCCCAACAGCATGAAGATAGAACTGGTGAGCCTGACAGGGCTTTGAAGTCATACTGCTTTGGTTTTCAAAGTAAACTGCCCGTTCCAGAGGCACTCTTGGCCAAATCAAATCCAGTTCATGTAATTTCCACACTGCTAGTCTTCCAGTGATGAAACAGTCATTCCCGGCTGGTACTGGAGTGTTGAGCCCACTCCTGGTATCAATGCAGGATAGACTGTTAGATCCATCAAAACGATTGCGCGCTGTGAAGAGTGTTTGCTTATGATACCGCCTGACCTCATATTTGCCCGACTAGAAGGATTAAAATTCGGAGCTTGCTACGCACAGGAATGTCAGAAGGGTCAAGTTCAAGAAGCTGAACTATCATTAAGTTGTCACATTTGCTTGCAGACATTCCGGACATGGATGGAACAAGTGCCGCCAATTCGGTAAATACATGTGAATACACCATGGGAGCAAACAACTATTTTCCTTAAGTCGATTGTGAAATCGAGATGGTATTGTGAACGATTGCAATGTTGGACTGCCGGAGACCGAAAGGTCAGCTTCAAGTGATCCTGCATCCTGTCCATCCCTTTTTACGCAAGGTTGGTATACAGCGGCTTTGCGAATGATTGCAGCAATTGCGAACACTTCCCACGGATTTGTGATGATGTGGCTTGGTCATCTCATCAAAAATTGACGGCTAATCATGCCATGCCATGGATTGACGTTTAATATTCCATGCCAGGAAAAGATATTGTCAGACAAGTTGCTTTGTTCCAACACCCACGCTGCCTTCGAGGTGGAGTACTGTATCGAGAGCTGCGGGACTTTGCGGACTTATGAGGGGCACTGTGCCAAGTTAAGGCCAATGATGCATTTGATCAACCTCCTCTTTTGACGAGCTGATGGTGTATTTTAAAGAATGCACAGACCTACTGTAACTAATGTGCCATTATGCATCCATGTGCAATGTGCAGATCCAACGGGCCGCAAAGCTTTTTGCTTGCGTTTATCTTGGTTGTAGCTTTGCCACTTCTTGTCTCTTCCAGCTTTTGACTCGCATCATCCAGGGTTTTGGGGCTGCTGCCAATGTTGCACCGGGAGGGGTCATCAACGTTGAATGATGTTGAGTGAAGGTCCTTTGAGTCTTTTCATCCACAGCCCATCCAGTTCGGAGACAACATGCCGAGACGAGCCCATGAGGCTCCACGAATGGGGTGGCAACTGCACATGGCATGTCGAATTAGATATCCTAGACTATCCGAACCTCACCAAGTTGCTGAAAGATGTTAGAAGATGTAATTGTGCTTTGACTCCCGTTTGACCTGATTGTCCAAGCTGCTCCACACAGCAGAGTGCCACTCTGTATATAGTTGGATTGACAAACACTTGTGCAAGATCTTCCAAGGAGATACGCGAACAGGACGTTGACGAGCGAACTGAATCTAGGCTGAATATGGGCTAGTATGCTGAGTCAAGGTTCTGAAGAGGTATCATGAAGCATAGTGTTTGCTGGATATTGGTATGCACGGGGATATATTGGGAAGTATTCAATAATTTTAATAGTTTGCGCATGTTCGCACATGTTCGCACCATGCCTGCAAAGTATGCACTCGAAACATGGTGGAAAGCATGATGCAGTATTGACATGACCAGCCACCATTCCAAGGTGATGAGGCAAATGATGTCACCAGAGGGGCATGGTCCGCGAAGATCAGAAATGTAACCTGGATGGACCTGGTGGCAAAGCCTGCCCAATAAAGAAGCAACAAATATGTTTCGTCAAGAGTCAGGAGGCCTTCAAAATGAGGGAGACCTGTCCTACAAGAGCTGACTGCTTTCAAGAAAAAGTGCAACTTTTTGTGGCCACAACAGCGGCAGATAGCTGCTTAATCAAACTCTTTTGGGTACCCAGAAAGCTTGGTTGGATTTGTGATATTTATGCGCCAGTGATGATATGGTTGGGGATGCCACATGGGTGCAGGCACGCCGGATACCCTTCTGTTGGGACATTCCTTTGCATCTCATTTCAAGTCATTTCAAGTCATTTTCAATGCAGGGTCAGGCTATGTCAGGCTTGAGTGGTGCAAACTTTGTGCTTCCTGATGCTACCACCAGCTCAAGCTGATGTCAACTTTGCCCACTGCTTCGATGGTGAATGGTATCCCGGTATCCCTTAGAGAAGATCGGCAGTTCCAATGCTGCTTTTTGCCCTATTTCTCCTGACGCAGTTTTTGTTTTCGTCGCAGTGGTGATGGTGGTGGTTGGTGCTGGTGCTGCTGACATTCCGTTTTAAATGGATATTTTTTCCCCACCTGCCAGGTGAGGGTTTACTAGATTTTATCACAGCTGTACGCGGGGCGTGCGGGGGGGGGGCGGGGGGGTGGACAACTTCCCGCCGCCTTCCGCCTTCACCTCCTGCCTCCTCTTGCCAGCTCCAGATCGCAGCAGGCACTGCCGGACCTCATCTGCCAGCTCCAGATCCCAGTGGGCACTGCCGGACTTNCGCCTTCACCTCCTGCCTCCTCTTGCCAGCTCCAGATCGCAGCAGGCACTGCCGGACCTCATCTGCCAGCTCCAGATCCCAGTGGGCACTGCCGGACTTACCTCATCTGCCAGCTCCAAATCTCAGTGGGCACTGCCGGACTTCATCCGCGAGCGCCAGATCCCAGTGGGCACTGCCGGACTTCAACCGCGAGCTCCAAATCTCAGTGGGNTGCCGGACTTCATCCGCGAGCGCCAGATCCCAGTGGGCACTGCCGGACTTCAACCGCGAGCTCCAAATCTCAGTGGGCACTGCCGGACTTCATCCGCGATTGCCACATCCCAGTGGGCACTGCCGGACCTCATCTGCCAGCTCCAGATCCCAATGGGCACTGCCGGACTTACCTCATCTGCCAGCTCCAAATCTCAGTGGGCACTGCCGGACTTCATCCGCGAGTGCCAGATGCCAGTGGGCAGTGCCAGACTTCATCCGCGAGCTCCAGATCCCAGTGGGCACTGCCGGACTTCATCCGCGAGTGCCAGATGCCAGTGGGCACTGCCGGACTTCAACCGCCAGATAGAATGCCAGATAGACTGTCAGATAGAATGCCAAAAAGAATGTCAGAAAGAACGCCAGATAGCATGTCAGATAGAATGCCAGATAGCATGTCAGATAGAATGCCAGATAGAATGCCAGATAGAATGCTAGAAGGAATGTCAGATAGAATGCCAGATAGAATGCCAGATAGAATGCCAGAAAGAATGCCAGATAGAATGCCAGAAAGAATGCCAGATAGAATGCTAGAAAGAACGCCAGAAAGAATGCCAGATAGAATGCCGGAAAGAATGTCAGATAGAATGCCAGAAAGAATGTCAGATAGAATGCCAGAAAGAATGCCAGATAGAATGCCAGAAAGAATGCCAGATAGAATGCCAGAA
>BGPT01001038.1:74099-111599 GCA_003297045.1 Symbiodinium sp. clade C Y103
ATGCCAGATAGAATGCCAGAAAGAATGCCAGATAGAATGCCAGATAGAATGCCAGAAAGAATGCCAGATAGAATGCCAGAAAGAATGTCAGAATACATGTCAGAAATAATGCAAGATAGAATGCCAGATAGAATGCCAGAAAAAATGCCAGATAGAATGCCAGAAAGAATGCCAGCTTGAATGCCAGCTAGAATGCCAGAAAGAATGCCAGAAAGAATGTCAGATAGAATGCCAGAAAGAATGCCAGCTAGAATGCCAGAAAGAATGCCAGATAGAATGCCAGAAAGNAGAAAGAATGCCAGAAAGAATGTCAGATAGAATGCCAGAAAGAATGCCAGCTAGAATGCCAGAAAGAATGCCAGATAGAATGCCAGAAAGAATGCCAGATAGAATGCCAGATAGAATGCCAGAAAGAATGCCAGATAGAATGGCAGAACATATGTCAGAGAAAATGTCAGATAGAATGCCAAGAGGAAGAGGAGGAGAGGACAACTCTGATGAAATCTAGAGACCTAAGGTCTCTAGATTTCATCAGAGTTGTCCTCTCCTCCTCTTCCCTGCCAGAAAGGGTTTGCCAGAAAGAATGTCAAAATCTGTATCACACTATATGCCAAATAAAGTCTCATGGTGGGTGGGGATCACTCGAAGAAAAGTAATTGGTGCGAAGATGTAAGCGCGCCCAATACCGCAGAAGAGCATAATTTTGAAGCGACTTGCTTCAAGCGGGCATACAACACAGGTAGTGGGTGCGGAGCCAGGTTTACTATCACTATAGATAATTTAGTACTGTATATATCTGTATATCACAATCGGTGCCCGTTGCTCAACCAAAACAGATCATCAACATTCATCAACCTATACCTGCATAGAAAGTCTCAAAGCACCACGAGGCGTTTTTCCCCTGTATCAGGTGCCGTACAATGCAACCAGTGCCGAGAGCCAAGGATCTAGACAAAGCTTACAAAGCAGCTGTCACTCGTGCCCATGTCCATCCAGGTCTATCCATGCCTTTATTGAATATCCATTTATTTTTGATTGTATATGTAATCACTTAAGAATTTGTTAAATCATGGGTGCAGTTCTGTTCGATATGCCTGCCAGTGGGCTGGATCTGACACCCTCACAACTGTTCCACAGGATTTGCATTTGAGGCTGGAGAAGAAGCTGGCTTTGTGGTGTCCGGATCTTGAGTGATCCAGACAAGGACTGTGTCAGGAGAGTACTGGGCATGGACATGCTGCTACGGACAGCCAACAAGCTAAAAGGATCTGCAAGGAGTTTAGTGATTGATGTTTGCTGAAGGGCAGTCTTTAACATATTGGTACTTGTTCGGGTTCAATCCCTGCAAGTGAACCATGGAAGTGCTGTTGAATGATGGGGCAATGAACCGAATGAACCAACTGCCAGAAGCCTATAAGCTGATTCCTGCCTTGCATCAAGGCCAAACCAAAAGCAGCTCAGGGACTTTCGCTCCTTGCGCGCTTTCCCAGGGATGAAGGGCCGATTCAATGTTTTGTCTTGAAATTTCTTTCATCAATCCTGAAGCGCACATGTAAGCAAGACATAGCTGCGAACGAAACAAGAGACACCAGATGATCCAGATGGCACTGTTTTCATTGGTTTCAGGTTCCTGCCAATTTCTTATATGTATATATATATATATTATATATATATATATTCCGAATTATTCTGATTTGATTTGCTTTGCGGGCTTTGGGTTTGTGTTTGACAGTGTTCCCTCAGGCTCCGCTCATTGGGCTTTCGTGCCACAGTAAGGCCAAGTGCGACGGGTTTTTGTGATTCCCCACCTGCCAGGTGAGGGTTGTTAGATAGATTTTATCAGAGGTCATGCCGTCGTCCTTCTCCTTCTCCTTCTCCTCCTCCTCGTCCTCCTCCCTCCTCCTCGCAGTCCAGATCGCAGTGCCGGACCTCAATTGCGAGCCCCAGACAGCAGTGGGCACTGCCGGACCTCAACCGCAAGCGCCAAATCGCAGTGGGCACTGCCGGACCCCAACGGGAGAATGTCAGATAGAATGCCGGATAGAATGCCAGACCAGATGCGAGATAGAATGTCAGAAAGAATGTCAGAAAGAATGCCAGATAGAATGCCAGAAAGAATGCCAGATAGAATGCCAGACCAGATGCGAGATAGAATGTCAGATAGAATGTCAGAAAGAATGTCAGATAGAATGCCAGACCAGATGCGAGATAGAATGTCAGATAGAATGTCAGAAAGCATGTCAGATAGAATGCCAGATAGATGGAATGTGAGAAGATATGCCAGATAGAATGCCAGAACATATTGCCAGAACATATACCATCAAGATTGCCAGATAGAATGCCAAAACATATACCATCAAGATTGCCAAATAGAATGTCAGAAAATATGCCAAATAGAGTGTCAGATAGAACGCCAAGATTTCATCAAAGTTTTCCCCTCCTCCTCTTCCTTGCCAAAAAGATATGCCAGAAAGAATGTCAGTACATCTGCCAGAAATTATGTCAGAAATGCTGATTGGTCACGGTGGGGATCACTCGAAGTAAAGTAATTTGTTGTGGAAAGACCATGGCCAGAGCCATCAGCTGCTTGCCTTACAAGTTTTTTGGTCACATTCCTTGCCTCCTCAAGAAGTCGTAAACAACACAAGACGCACTCGGTAAAATCATTAAGTTATTGGATGCATCATGATGCATCCAAGACATTCATTGTCAGTTTGCACGACAGTCTGCCACTCATTTTCAATGATTTGTGTGTGTGTGTGAATCAATAGTGACTAGTGACTCGCAAGAGACATATTTGCATTTCAGCCCAAGAAGGGGCTCTCTGTGATACAGGTGGAGCACCACTGAAGGAGGGAGCCCAAGACCAGCACATTCGTAGCTGTTTATTTTTGACGGGCGTCAGGCGTCAGACCTTCATCCAACCGCTTGATTGCATAAGTGTTTGATATTCTACCGTACGATATTCTTTATGATATTCTTTGATACCACTTGATTGGGTAGATTGATTACTGCAACAGATTCAAACACCATTCGCGCTTGCAGATCGCATCATCTTCCACAATCTAGATGTCTCAATGCAATGCCTTCTGCACCTCATGGCCATCAAAAATTAACACCGGTCGTGAAGAGCATTGCGTGAGTTTTCGGGTCCGGCCATGCACTGAGTCACAGGCCGTGTTTTGGGAGCGGCTTGTGGCCAGCTCGCTGGGAGAGAGCATGCGACTTCAAGACAGCAGGACAGAATGCATCAAAATGCCTGCATTTTGGGTCAGGATGGTCAGAGATGGTCAGAGACTTCTACCTCATCATGCAACCCATCAACAATCACGAAAACACGATCTTAGCAGACCTAGTTTTGTTCTGTCGAGGTGAATTCAAAAATGAACAGGAATCCAAACACCGCTGAAGCATTGCACCAAGACTCACCTTGCGTTTGCTCTTGGTCTTGGGCCTGTTCAGAGTGCACAAGGGATTTTAGATGCAATTAGTAACTATATATTGCCAACTATGTGTGGACGTTTGCTGACAAATGTTCCAAAAGGAGCCGGCTGAAAGTCCTAATCCTTCTGGAGACGCTGCTTTGCTGTTTGACCCTAAGTTCAATTTGTGGGAAGAAGGTGTCAGCAGGATGCCAGGGCATCAAGCGTAAACAACATAGCGTTGAGCTTCAGCTAAGATATTCTCATGGCTAAAACGTGACGTCTTTGGCATTTTCTGATCTCATTGTCCGAGATTGCTGAATCCATCTAAATCTGCTAGCATTTGCTAGGCACACACTGCCTCATATGTGTATTTATATAGTATATGAGTATATATATACACAATTATCGTGGATCGTACTGGTGGGACCTGGTGAGACATTTCACCATATTTCACCTACAAAAACGGCGCAGCTGGAGCTGAAGGACTTGGAAGATGTCTCGAGCATCTGCTTCAGTAACTTGGACTTTACAGCAGCTGGTGTGGCGTGAAGTATGTGCATTCTATGTTCCAGCAAGCTGACGTAGAATCGTGCGACACTGCTGCGGCAAGAAATTGGGTTTGTGGTTGTGAAATAGATTGTATAAAAGATATATAGCCCAAGAAGTTTAAATGCTGCATGTGCGCAAATTTGAATAAACACGAGCAATTCGACACACTTCCAATTCACAATCAGTGGCAAATCACTTCTCTTGCCTGAAACACATCGGCACACCAGGAGCTGCTTCAACTCATCGCTCAGAATGCGTCGCAGACTCAGGAGGAAGGGCATCCGAAGATCACACTTCCAACCATTTCCAACCATTTTCAACCAAACGTATAGGACAAACAGTGGACAAATATGGACACATCACATTACATGTTAGAATGTTGCCGGTGTCGAATCTCAGTATTGACATCAGTGAGCCCTGTTTGTCGCATTTTGTTATACCCATTTGCTAAGCAAACCCATGCAAGCCCAAGCCCTCATCACAGTCACACCTTTCTAAGGTCAGAGCTGAATTCGATCCACGTTAGCTTGATAGCCCAGGGAGGCGTCCTGCCGCTGTTCCTCTCACTGAGATGGAAAAAAGTGTGTACAGTTGATTTGTATTCCTTCTACTTCTTCCCTACTATAATATATATATATATACTATAGTATATACTATATATATATGTATGATATATGTGTGTATTGATATTTACTGCTACTAAGAGTACACACACACATATATATATATAGATATATATATATATATACACCATAGTCATACTATAGTAAACTTCGAATCTCTTTGATACTATATTTGTATCTATTTGTAGTGGTTTCCGTGGACGGCCATGTCTTGTTTTCCTGCAGAGCCTGAGGTGCAGCCTTCGTCACATTGGCACGTTCCATCAAAGGAGCGGGCCAGGCCTTGGCGGGGAAAGGAAGGCATGGGAAGACTGAAAGGATCCAAAAGGCAAATTATAGAGTGTGTACATATATATGATTAGATTGTATATTATGTATAGATAGATTACAATTGATGCCAATAGATATGCAATGGGGTCCAAGACTATCATATTCCATTTGGAAACTCTGGGCAACCCATGGCAACACACACACACACGGAGATATATATATTTATATATATACATATATATATATATATAGCCAACTCCTCACAACAGGTCTCAGTGGGTGACTGGAGGTTTGAACAATCTCGTTCGAAGCGCCAGGCATATACTGTTAGTGAAGCCTTCCAGCTTTTGCTGCATAGAACTCAGGAGCCGTGACTGTTCAGGTCAGTTGGTCGTTGATGAAAGCCATAGTGCTTCGTTTCGATGTAGAGTGGGACTTGTAGCCGGGGCCTGTAAGGATTTCCATGCAAACTTTGCTTTCCGGGCATTGATTTCCAGGAAGGGGATTGTGGAGAGATGTGGAAAGAGCATTTTGGATGAAGCAAATCTAACCTCTCTCAGCATGTTTGCTTTATGATTGTCACGATTTTCAGATTGTTCTCATCCAAATTTGCGAAGGAGCTCCCTGACTTGAGTGCCCAATCATGCGACAGAGCCTTAACGCACCCTACAGCCACGTCGCTTGGGAGACCTTGATGTGACTACACAAGTCCAAACACATTCGATCGTCTACTGGAAGGAATATTGAGGCTGGATAGGAGAAGTATCCATACCAACTTATTGGCTGAGACAATCCTTTCGCATAGGGCGTACCGGGGATATGTAGGGATGCGAGCCTGGGGTGCCGAGCTTAGGCCAACGTCATTTGGTCATTGGCAAAGCTCAGGTACAAACCAGGCTGGGGCTGAAATCGCTGAATTGAGCGGAGATTTTGTTGAGGTACTACCCTTTGCTTTGAAGATTCTTGAGACTGCACATGCCAGTGATTAATATGGATTAACAAGGGGCCAAAGCAGATTTAGGGATTCGGGTGGCACAAAACATTGGAAAAACATGATGAAATGATGCAGGAGGAGAACCCCTTTGAGATCACCCAGCATCCTGTGATAGAATGTCATGATGTTCTGCAGGACCCGCACTCCTGAACACACTTCTTGACTCCGCGGAGTGACTACACTGCAGGGTAATGTACTGTGATTTGGACCGTTGGAATGTTTGGCATGTATGTGTAATGATGCTCATAGCGGCTTCGGGGACTTGGGAACCTTGAACTTGTCGTCTTCTGGTATTGTTCCAATGGATCGACGACCATTTCATTTGTTGCACGTCGCAACCACCAGAGGCGAGAGCTGCAGAACTTCTGGCCACGGAACCTGGCCGCACGCTCGGCGTGCTCAGTTGACGGAGTATATAATTAATGCAAATATTAATGAATCTGATTGGATCCTTGTCTTGTGGAGAATTCTTTGACTTCATCGAGCCACAATCCAAAACTTGTGAATTTGTCCTTGACTTGTTTAGGTGTTTACCCAAGCTGGCTGACCAACATCACAACATCTTTTCATTGGAGTACTTGAGTCAAGTGATTGAGTGGACGTTCCTAGCCACTCATGACTATCAAGTGCTTAGAAGTTCTTGAGGTCCTAAGTGTTTCTGCATGTTACCCCTGTGAGGCCAACACTTTCTGGGGACTGGCACGCCTGCAGTGCTCCGAAGGCGTGGCCTTGCATGGCCTTACAAATTCAAGTGGCGAAATTGCTGATGTGTGCAAAAAAGGAAACCAATGCTGAAGTCTCTAGAAGAAGAGCCAAGCTCCAATCTGGATCCCACATTGGGACGCCGTCATAAGGCTGTACCAAGTTTTGCCCCCAAGCAGCTGGAGGCTCAGAAAACCTTCAATTGCTTTGGCATGGGAAAGCCAGCCTGTGTCAAAATTCCATTCTGACTATTTCTGACTGACATCATGCAGAAACACGATGGGAGGCAGTCCCTATGTAAGCGCATATTTTTGTGGAAAGTATTGCAAAGGGTATTAGTGCAACTATCCTTGCTTAGAGACCTTCTATCCAGCTTCCAAGTTATCGACTTTGTGTAATATGACGGTGTCCAAAGGCACCTTAGGCTTGGTCACAGAACTTGAAATACTTTCTGTGGAGGGTTTTTATATGTCGACTACTGGCAGCGTTTCACGGCATCTTCGGGACAGGTGAAATTAATTGGCAATGTGATTGATAAATTGTGCATTTTTATGTTTATATATTAATATAATATATATATACATATATTAATATAAATAATTATATATATATTTATACATCAATGTAGTTTTTGTTTGTATATATATATATATAATACATTTATTTAATTAATATTGCATGTAATGTGCATATATATATATATATATGCATGTATATATGTGTGTATTGTATGATTATATACATTCTATCTGCATATATTTGTATTGATGGTGGAAGATGTTTTGTAACCTTCATGTCTCTTTACGTTGTGATTGGCTCCTAGACAATGTCGAAGGTCCAGCAGCTTGGGTCTGTTGCCTCACAGATGACGCCAGTCGAGCTGGCCGTAGCCTGAGAGCTGAATGTGGAGACATGCAAAGGTTATCAAATGTCGGTGCAAACTGTTGGAATATATTCGAAGCATGTCCAGTTGCGGTGTGTATGTGTCATTGTGCCACGTGGATGATCTCATCGTTTCATACCAGTGATCTAAAATCCCATCATATCTCTAATTTGAATTGCGAGTTCCGTTTTGCATTTGTCTGGTTCTGAGTCCAACAGTCTTTGGGCCGTGGCGCGTTTACGCCAGCACCTTGGAAGTGAAAAGCTGCGTCAGTGTGCTGACCATAGAGAAGCTGTGATGTGATGTTTCTCATTTTGACATGTTTGATGAAGTTCGGGCACATGATATGTTCATCAAGGAAGCCAGATGAACCTGGCCCGTCTAATGTGTTTATATATATATATATATTTAGACTACTGTAAGTGATATTAAGAGATGCTTTGCCACATCATGCCGCACCATGCCGCACCTTTTTCTTGTAGATTATTTGGAACTATTCAGAGTTAACCCTGGACAAGGTGTAGCAGCTGATGATGCAACCCTGGATGCTGTTGCTTGGGCCCCAGTGATTCACAATGCAGTGACAGCATGCGACAGGTCCGACAGGGCTTTGAATATCTTCGAATTTTCATCGCCTGGCAATGACTAGCATGACCTGGCGTGACCTGGCATGACATTGTCAAGCTTGCCCGCATAAGACTTGACGCAAAAAGATTGCAAGATGAGCAGGTGGACTGCAGCCTGTTGACCCTCGCGCGCTGGAAGCCGCAGGACAAGTCCCAGACGTGCGGCTTTCCCATTCTGCCATTTGAAGTGCTCTGGAAATGACCTAAGTCTAGGCATGTTCCACTTCTTTTCAATCGTTTCCAAGGCTTTCTCATGCCCAAGTGACCTTTTTGTCCCGGGGAAAAGCAGCTCCCTGTTTCCCATTCTCATCTAGTGGGATTCCTCGGGAGCACATTTGAGTGTCAGTATATACATTTCTGGTGCAACTTCAGAAGATCGAATTGGTGTGTGGCGTTTCGGATTTGTTTGCATGCAACGGGTTTCACCTACCTTTTAGGGACAACTATTTGGAACCCAGGACATTGCAAATGCATTGTGGGCGTTCTCTGCTTCGAACTTAGCACATTTTAGCACCAACACCACAAGAAAGCCAAGCAAGAGTTGCTTGGAGCTAGTGCTAGTGCAGCAGCAACTGGTCGCGGCATTCTGGTGTGGCAGACTGAAGAGAATTGGTTCAAAGTTGCTGTTGTCAAGATTGCTCAAGCACCCAATCTCCTCACCTTCCTGCCCAGAAAAAAAAGCACCAGGTGCTTCAGTACAAACCAGCCAGTGGCATGCCCAGAGTCTCAGAAGTGTTGCAAAGGTGAGGCGCAGATTCAATTGTTGAACCTTAGAGTGACAGGCACGACACATGAAGCTTTCTATATTAAGCCACAGTTTCTTCAAAAAAATACAGTATAGTAGAATGACAGTATGTGAATACATGTGTATTGGTGTATATATATATATATATACACGTATACTTACATATGCAATCATATAAATATGATATAGTATGATATAGTATGCCGGATATGCTAATCTTAATTCTATATGCGCAGGCTATACCTATGATTACAATTTATAGTAGATCACAATATATAACGTATATAATTTGTATCTGTGGCAGGCAAACATGAACAGCTATCCATTTTAAAGGTGTTTCTTTTGCTTCTCGACCAAGACTGCAAAGCTGGAGGCCACTTCCAGAATGCCATTGCGTCCAGGCTAGAGGCTCAGGGTTACTGTGAGGGTTTTGCTACTCTCCATGACTTTTTTTAAATGTGTTTTCAATCGCCATGTCGGTTTGCCGTCGGTTTGCCACGGGAAAAATTATGAAAAATTGCCGAAACTGCTTATTTCGAGGGCTTCCGGGAATAGCAGAGAAATTGGTCAGATGCATGTCATCCATGTCATCAGACTAAGGTCAGAGCAGACCCTTTCTGATTTCAAAGCAGATGAACTCGCAATGTGTCGCTTGCCAATGCTATTGGATACCATTGGTTTTGGAGTCACACAATGTGACTCCATGACTTATGGCAGAGTATGGGGTGTACGGGGTGTATGTTTTTGCTTCCGGGTTATAGAATGGCTTCATTTGCCACTCGTTTTCCTTCTGTTGGCATGATATATGCACAACAAATTGCAGACTCTGTTTGGTGGATGCAACTCAACGCTTCGACTGAAAAGAGGAGGGAAAGATGTTTTGAAGCAATTTAAGACAGAGCTGGCATCCACATACTGTGACTTGGCTCAACTTCTCAAGGTGTGAGATCGTTTGCTCGAATCTCAGGCAGGTGTTGTGGTGAGTCAGTGCGCCAATCAACACGACAAGTTTGACTAAGCATCGCACCCCCGATTTCTTGACTTGTTGTGTGACATCAGATTTATGCTCCAGAATGGGACCTCATGCTTGCCTCCTCCAGAAGTGACTCGAGTCCCCTTGTTCAAAATTGCCAAAATTGTATAACATTGCCCCAAGCAAAAAGAACGGTGAGGTGCGTCATTTGTCTTCCTAGTCCTCCAATTTGTTTGTTTAGATGGTTGAGGATGGTAGGGGATGTGGGGGAGACTTGCTGTGGTGGAATCTCATGAAATGTCACCGGGCTACTCGGGCTACATGACTCTGTTCAGATATTCGGAGCAACTGACAGGAGAGTCCCAGCTGGATGTTCTCAGTGCTTGTTTCATTCCTAGAACTTGGCTCAAGTTCTTCATTGAGACGGGCTTCCATCAATCCATAGTGGCAGCCGCTGTTGCCTGTCCTATCTCATCGCGGCTTTTTTCACCAACGTACGCCTTTGGAACCATGGCTTCTCGGCTCATGGCCATCATGGCATGGTGCAGACATTTTCGTGTGATGTCTGAATTTGTGTTGTGGGTTAGGCAAGGGTCAGCACCCCTCACGAACATTCGCTCATGATCGATTTTCATGCAGGAATGATCACCCTTTGGTTGACCAACCAATAGGGAATTCAGAATCCTTTGCCAATATTACTGCTTGGAAGAAACATCTTTGGACAAAATATCAGATTTCTGATGGCTTGATGGTTGTCAAACCTGTGATGCACAGCCTTACCACTCAGTCCAAGACACATTGCATCATGCAATGTTGCAAATCTGTTTTCAGTCCGGCACAATTTGTTTTGCTGTTTGACGCCTATGCTTGCATGGTTTCCACCTGCAACAGAGTCCAGATGCAAGTCTTCCTGTGCCTTTCCACTCTGTAACCCGTCCTCAGAATTATTACATGACAATACATGGCATTCCAATTCATTCATTACGTTTCATTACATTACATTTCATTAATACACATTTACATAGGTAGATTATACTAGTAGTATATTATAGTCTCATGAGACATAAGTGTCAACCATACATACAAGTAGATAGATAGAGATAGAGATAGAGATAGAGATAGAGATAGAGATAGAGATAGATCGATAGATAGATGGATAGATAGATAGATAGATAGTCAGATAGAAAGTAGATAGATAGTCAGATAGAAAGTAGGTAGATAGATAGATAGATAGATAGATGAATAGATAGATAGATAGATAGATAGATAGATAGATAGATAGATAGATAGATAGATGGATAGATAGATAGATAGATAGATACAAAGTTAGTTAGATAGATAGATAGATAGATACAGTGTATGTGATTCACATGTGTATATATATATATATATGTGTGTGTGTGTGAGTAGATTAATAATTAATCTACTGTAATTCGGGCTCCTTGTACTATGCAGTCACCACCTAGCACCTGAGTAGGAATCTGCCCTCACTTTTTGAACCCCAGGTTTCCTTGAACACCAGCGCTGATCTTTGCAGCCACTTGCCAGTGAAAATGCTGAGATGGGGTGCTGCTACAGGGCAACTTCCTTGGTTTGCGAGAAGATGTGAGAAAGTTCTGCCAACAGTCATGAACAATCTATTAGTTGCTGTCCTTTCATCGAGGTTTGATGTCTCCTAGATATTCCTAATATCAGCTTGACGAAGGTAATTACATATAACAGGAGAATGGCTGTCCCTAACAACCGCAGCTGATCCTGGCCGGACCGCCGCACAATGCAGCCACAATGCAGCCACATTCGTCATATCGACTGAGGCGTGAAAGATGCCGTGAAACTGCAGGGAGAAGTCGTTCCGTGTTTGCAAAACCCCTCGGTATGTCTCAGTAAGGATGAGATTTTGATATATTTTGATGAGATATGGTGCAACATGGTGCAACTGGCACCTGGTCATGCCACAAGAGGGTGGAGCTGACGCTTCCAGTGGCAATGTAGTTGCACCTGGCTTGTTGCTCCTAACTCTATGGAAACCTTGCCATTGACAGAAATTGGATTCTTGAAAACACCACGACACTTCATGACATATTGAATTGGTACAAGTTTGGCTGCCAAACCCCTCACTGCGGCTTGGATAAGGACGAATCTGCAACTCGGACGCAAGTCAAGTTGATGAGCATGAGAAGCGCTAATTTCCAATAACCTTCATGCTGAGACTGGGAGAGACTGGGAGCACCGAAACCAGAGAGAAACTTTTGGAAAACCTGGTGGTCCCAATGTAGATGCACTGCTTTTCGTGATATGAACTGAGGCCTTCTCCGACGTGAGTGCAGTAAGCGACGCCAACTACGTTTCGGTGAACGAGCCGCCGCGTTTCGGACCCTGGTGGGAAGCCCAGAAAGCGGCTTACAAGGACAGGATGACTGGGAGCACGCCTGAGGTGAGGGGCTATGATCCATTATCATCTACAGTACACCATTGGATCACTATGGGCGATTCAAAATAATCCCTAAATATCCCTAAGTCACGTGACCTTATTTCAAGAATTTTCAACTTGATGAATTCTCCGGCCACATTACTTTTTTGGGGAAATAGTCAGATATGCTGCTATATGCTGCTATGCTGCCTGTGCTTGTCAGCGGAGATCACGGCAAATTCCGGAATTCAATTATATACATATGTGGCAATGCACCAGCTAGCTGTGATCAAGCATTCCCATACTTTTCCATATCCGCCACACTGTTCCGCAACTTCCTGTTAAGTACTAGATCCTCCAATGTAAATACTTAGTTGCAAATCTGAGAGAGACCAATTGCGATACCGTTTTGGTAACCTTGGAACATGAGAAACAGACCATTTGCAGAGGACACACACACAGACACACAATATATTTGTATAATTTTGTATATGTATACTACATTTCATGCGAATACTATGCTATGTCAGCAGCAAGCGTTTGATGCTACATACATACTATTTCTATGAATGCATGCGATTTCGATCGCACACACTCAAAACAAAACATTCCGGATCTTGATTTGTGTATAAACATGTAGGATAATGATATGACATGCTTGTTGGTTGTCCCTTCTATTCCTTGGTGTGCCTGGCTTGCGGTGGGTGTTGCGGAATCGGTTAATCTTTGGCAGTGCCCAGCCATTTTTAGGCTTGTCAATTCCGTACCGTAAACTGACATTAACGTGCTTCTCACAGTCAAAGAGGCGCATCCACCTCCCAACTATTGTTATAAATATGTTTTTATCTTACGTTTTGTTTTCTTTAATTCTTTCGATTCTTTCAATATTTGTCGCACTGAATCGCGCACGACTACACATGACCACCGACTCAACCAGGAGAAGAAGCGCTTGAATGAGATTGAACGCCAGCAACGCATTGAAGAGGTGCCTGTGTTGTGGTGTATGTTGGTACGTGAGTGTCGGCCTGTTCTTTCTTGAAAGTGCGATGAATGTTCATGGTTTGGTGAAGCTGGAACTTATCCAAGCGCGTTTCTAGTAATGTTTCAGTATGCTTAAATTTATCAATTCCACACAATTCCTGGAGACTATGATCCATCGTTTCGCCCTATGCTTGGACCCCTTTTGCTTATTATGACGTGTTTCTGGCAAATTGTGTCATTTCTTACTATCATGTTTCTACTATTTTCTGGTCTAAAATTTGGTCTTCGATTTTTAGATGCCATTGGAGGCGATTCGCCGCCGTGAAGAGGAAGAACAGTGCCTTGCTCAAGTTCGAATAATATTTTTTTGCTGCTCTGTTACCCTGGGTTACCAACCGGGTTGCAGGGCAGAGAGGAGATGATGGCTTCTCCATATATATATCATATATCCTTGATATGTGCTCAGGCGTCGCATTGCTGCGGGCGAGGTGGAGTCTGACTCAGGCCTCACCGACAGCGAGGATGAGGATGAGGAGCCGGTCAGAAAGTGATTGTGAATGATGCAACAGGATGTACAAGAACATGTAAACATATGCATGTAATGATTGTGGAACATATATGAACATATTTGAATAACCTGCCAACAGCACAGAGATAGAGAGAGGAAGAGCGAAGGAGAAAGGAAGGGCTAAGACTGACAGGTTCGGTCGGTAGAGGTTCTGAACAGTTCTGAAATATGATCCGCTAGGAGCTGGAAGTTGCCAGCTGCCACACTGAGACTACATGCGCGTCACAGATGGGCTACTTGGCAGGGAGCGAAGATAGACAAGCTCAGAGATCACGGAGCTTCAAGGCGAATGATTTGAACGAGTTATATAATCAGCAATGATGAAAATGCAAGCCAAGCAGAAAGACAGAGCCAACCTATGTGTATTTTGCACACCGCGAACTTCAGAACCAGAGGTGAAGTCTTATGTTGCCTTTTCCAGGCACCTGCTGGAAGTCAACCAATAATTTACATTAGGAATACATGCCATACCAAGCAAACTATGTTGAAAGAAATTGCAAAGCATGGACGGGGAAAAAAAAGGTTCAGAATTTTGGCTGAAATTGTGTGGGCAAGGAACGTTTGCAATAACCTGAAGGAAAATACGGAAACAAAAAGGAAACAACACACAGAGTAAAAACACGGAGAGACAGAACGCTATTTGAATCTGTGTCGATATTTTTTTCAACATTTATTGAAATTGGGACTCAGTCCTACGGTATGTGACTACAGCCCCACCACAGTTTTGATTGGAAACATTGTGTTTTGCACGAGGTGGTTTTGACGACTTCCCTGCCAAGGCAGAAATGGGATATGATACTCTATAGATATAGCTAACCTCTACAGTACTTCGACAATTCTTTGCGGGAAATCCTTGGGCAATACAGATTCTTGGAGCGCATGTGTTACCATGGAAGCACTTTAATGACGGCCTGGGGGATCCAATGACATCCAAATTGCTGATGTATTTAATGGTGAGTTTGGTGGATGTTGGATGCATTGGACGCAACTGCCAGGCAAAGGTACCAGATCTCATGGGCTGCAGTGGAGCTGTGGCAAAGACGCTTCTACATGAACTGACAGGCCACAGCGAAGATTGCGAGATTAGTTCGATACAGTTGGATATTGTAAGTGTGTTGCAAGTCCAGCTAATGTCAGAACAGTGGGCATTCATCTAATCGATTGATCCATGTATCTATCTATCGATCCATAAATCTTTTCTACCTTTCAGTTTTCGGTCTGAGTCGAATCTAATCTAATGTATTTTTCTTTTTTTTAATTCTATCCATCATTTGTCTATGTATCTTCTTATATGTAACTATTTAAATTTACCAAGCTGCTTGTCTTATCTTCTTGTCGAAACATATCCGAGCCTACTACCTACTGTATCTAACTATCTACCTATCTACCTACCTGCCTGCCTACCTACCATCTTCGACCATCTTCTACCATCTACTACCAATTTCTACTATATTCTACCTACTTGTCTACCTATCTATCCATCTATCTATCTATCTGCAAGTGGTACCAGAACCAGACTTCGAAATCCACATGGATGGTACCAGTTTGGCTTCAGCGGCTTTACCTTGACCAAAGACAGCATGGTTTATCAGTAGCCCAAAGGAGGAGGTCCAAAAGGTGCAAGGAGAAAACAAAAATATATATCTCTATCCATATATGCTGTCATAAGGTGCAGATAGCCAACCTGAAAGCAAAATCTCAAATCGGACTCATATCTAGCCAAATCTATTCGTGTTTCTAGCCAAATCTATTCGTGTTACATGTCGCTCATACAGAAAAGCATAGAATAGATACAATCCATTTTCCTCAGGTTCGGAACCAATGTCAGAATAAGCTGGGCCAACTAACTTTGCCGCATCTTGGCCTTGTGAGGCATTCCTTTGTCTAGTGGCGCTGCTCTTTTGGCACGTGGTTCTGCTGTGTCGGCGATCAGGCTGGGGTTGGGAACAACGATGCTCGCGGATCAAAGGCTTTATGAACCAATGAGCCCAGGAAAAAGAAACCTTGAAGATCCTGAAACTGAGTAGTGGGGAGCTTTCTCTCCCAAGGTACTTTAGAAACTCTTTCTAAAAGGTGGCAGTTCTGATGGGTTGTTTGGGATTTGCCACCTTGCTTCCGACCATTCAGATGGTTTCAAGATGTTTCAAGCAGCACAGAGTAGTTGTATGGACTTTGTTTGCCATGTTGATCGAAAAGTTTGTTGACATGCATGTTCAATACTTGAACCCTGTTCCGCTGTTTGTAGGCAGGTGGACTGGTCGGTTTAGTGGTTGAAACTTGGTTGTGCAGAGATTTTCCAACGGTAAGAAGGGAAGTGCCATGCGGTGCAGGTCCTTAAAAAATTGAGCGGCGGAAGGTCATCAAAGAGGCCTAGCACTGATCCCGGCAATGCTTTGCACCGCAGTGACGTGGGGAGGCAACAGGTCAAGTTGATGTCAAGTTGATAAATTCCAAATATATGGGTACACCGGACATCTGTCTTTTTTTGGTAGAGGCATGTGCTCGTGGTCGCATCCATCCATCTCCGCTCTTGCTTCTATATATCTTCTATGATAGTTGGCAACCTGTGCCTTCAATCGCGGATGCTTACCTTTGTCATCCTCAGGTCTGGCAAGTTGCTGCCTTGCAGATTCACAGAGCATAATTCAGCAGAAGTTCTCTTTTCTGACCGTGTGAAGCTTGTTCCGCCATAGGCTATTTAAAGAGCTGCCGCCTCATTTTGCAATGACCAGTCACATGACATATGACTCATCACATCACATCGATTTTGATGTTTGTAAGCCTTTGTGATTGATGTTTTTTGAAAGTCCAGCTTGCTACTCACCAAAGGTGAGGCTGCGGGCATTCTGAGCCACTGGTCGTTTTGCATACCTGGCTGTAAGCTGTGCCACGCTGGCCTACTGCGCGGAATCCAGCTTGTTGTTTCGTGAGGGTTGACTGGCCAAGCAATGCACTTTTGATTGGTTCTCTTAGTTTGCAAGGAGGCGCATCCTAGCATGCAGCAGCACAAAAGTAAGACCGAAACGACTTTACAGAATTTATTCTACTCACTGTTTGTCGGACTCCTACAGATTTACGATGGCATGCGCTGTTGTTTTGTCGGTTGCCCGATGTGCGCAATGTGTCTTGGTCCGTTCATGTCAATCCTTACGTAACATTCACATGGTCGATTCTACGGGCATCTCTGCTTGGTCCTTGGTATCCACATCCAGTTGCCACGGGCCGAACAAGTGTGATAGCAGCGATCCAAGCTGAAGAAATATGCACAAGACATGTCAAAGTCAACCCAATTATATCCAATTATATCGATGCATTCAGGTGCTGAATCAACTGGGAATGCTGCAAGTGATGCAATTGTCGACTCTTCGACCGTATCGGAACATTGGTATATCTTGGTAGGACACTTGGACTGTGGACCGCAAGTCCTCAATGCGAGTGACTCTGGTTCGATCTCATAATGGCTGCCTTTCCAGTCTATTTGACCTTTAGTTGTACCCAATGGACAAGACCCAAGGTCGATACTTGGAGCGTATTTGCAGCCCAGGCCACCACAGTCGATTAGTGATCCAGACCAACCAATCGATGCGGCAAGTGTTTTGACCGTCAGCACGGATGCCGATCTTAACCCCAAAGGGTTTGTTGATCTTGGCAGTGCTAATAATGCTAAAGACCATGGAATCCAATGAACTTTCGAAGCAGCATATCTTCAATGACAGGACTGGAACCTCAAAGCTCCTCATGCGATGAAACTTGATGTACTGCACAGGTACCATAGTGGGATCTTCTCTTTGAACTAATGTTTGAATTTGACGACGTGTCCTTGTACAAATATTGATAAATTCGGACTGACACATACTGAAACCATCACTGCACGATCAAGACATGATGAGATTTGAAGCTTGGATAAGTTCAAGTTACAATCAACAGAAGCGTCCACTCTCAAGCATAAGAGTGCGCTGAGAAAATATAGCATCCAATGCAGAATGTCCTTGGACTAGATACAGTTATTATATGTTATTATATGTTATTTTATGCTATTATATGTTATTATTATTCATTAGTATTTCTTATTATGTATTATTATTGAGATGTATTGAAATAGTACAGGACACGGAGCCCATAGTGTCGCTATGTGTTGCTCAACTCTGTTCCGCTTGTGTCTAAAAGAAAGTCCTGTCGCTGGCTGGTAGTGGTTGTGAGAGGCTGCAAGGCCTGGATTCTTGACGGAGATGGGTGCCACGATTTGCGGTGTTGACCGTGGCAATTTCGAACTAATGAACCCTCTAGTTCGGAAAACTATGGAAAGCTGGGATACTTTATGATGCTTCGTATGTTCAGTTCAAACTCACCGCAAATGTGCCGGGCCCTTGGCCTTTCCTCCTTAATTGGAGACCAGAGGGCCAATTTATCTATGAGATTGATTGTTACAAGAAAGGTTCTCAAGGCCAATTATGTCTGAACCTTCTAGCGCTTCGTGTGTTGCACGGCCAAGAATGAGTGAACTTGGACTGAACTTCTCATAATGCAGTGCCTCATTCATTGGCATTCTATCCGGCTGCACCCTCCAGATGCAGCAGGGAATCCGTTCACTTCTTCACTTCGGAGGTTGTGCAACCTCACGGAGCAGAACTTGACGGGGTAGAATCAGGGTGGAAGCAAAACTGTGTTTGAAATTCGAATGAGGGGAACATCCTTGCAAAGCCTCGTCAGGGTTGGAGAACCCTGTTTTCTATCCTGTGACGCTCAAGGCCGTCTACTACGTCGCGTCTTTTCCTTTTTGCATTGGGTTGCATAATATGTCATCGTCAATTGCACCACGCGCAAACAGGCCTATTGTATGTTGGCTGGCAACCTGGCAGATACATACACAGTTACAGAGAAATCATCAGGAATGGCAGAATCATATTGAGTCTTTCAAGCTGCATGTGTTTTCTCCTGTCGGATAGTTTCCTGTGCGTTGTGCACTCGCAGAAACGCAGATGGTTACGTGGCACTTTGTTAGCCGCCTTTTTTCCCTTGGGCTCTACACTCGGCAGCTCTTTGGTTCTGTTGGCTGTCTTGTATTTTAGCTGATTGTGCTCAGAAAAAACAGCAGCAGCGGTCACCCGCAGCTTTATCAGATTTGCTTATGAGTTTGACCTGTTGCTTCCAAGTGCTTTCACTTGGTGCTCATGTCTTCGCAATGCCAAACCATGTTCAGGTGCAACGATTTCTCAAACATTTGCTTGAGAAAGAGCAGATTGACATGGGGACCATCATTGTTTGAAGCGGTGCCATTGTGCAGCAGTCGCTACAGGGTCATTCTCAGCAAATCTTCTATTGTAGCAGGCTGCGGCAGCGGTGGCGCGTTTCTCGCCAAAGCTGCTGAACAATTAGGAAAGAATGCAACTTGGAATGCAAAAACTCCACATTAGATTCCTTCCACTGCAAATTTTCATGCATTTGTTGTGTCTTTACTTGATCATGCTTGATTGTTGCATTTGGCTGCATTTGGCTGCATTTGGTCACTCTTTGGTACCTGCTCCTACCATTTGCTGTTGCTAAGCTTGTTCGCAGATGATTGCACAGCCCACGTGACAAGCAATGCCCAAATTGCTTCTCACAGTTTGATTGAAGTTGTGCGGACAGATACGGACTGTCTTTTCTTCAAGGCCAAAGACCTTCGCACTGAACGTGTAGCAGATGCTGTGCTGGCCTTCGTCTGGGGCTTATTCGATCTAAGGTGATCTAACTAAGTACTGTAGTCCTGGTTGTTGGGGTTCAGGAGGGATGTTCAGCATTGTTCAGCCTCAATTGTGTTTCTCCGGGGAACTACACTGCTTATTTGATTTTCACACGGTCAGACAGATGCAGACAGTGATTTTTGAAAAGGATACGGAAGTGCATCCAAGTGAATCATGCGCGCTTGTTTGGTCTTCTTTGTGCAGGTGGTTGCTCTTAAACTGTTTGCAATCGCGTAAGGAGTACGGTGCAAGCGAGAAGTGCAATTCTAGCGTACTCGTACATGGACAGAAAATGCGGACCTCGTTTCACTATGCACCACAGTCCAAAAAAGTCAACGTCACTAATTATTTTAGATCAGAGTTGACTAGCGTGCTCAAAATTTAAGGTCCGGATCAATTGTCAAAACCCACAGGCGATCCATACCCCCTACATCATATCCATATCTATCCATACCAAAACGCAGGGATCCAGGTATGTACCACCGCAGAACGATCTGTCCAGACCGATCCATTACAGACCATTACGGAAAACGTGACACGGTATCTTTTTTTTTTTGGCAACCTTGGATTTACATGGACAGCCAGTTTTGCATTTTACTCGGAAAACGATGCAGGAAAACCAAAAATAACGCCTCTGTCTTGGAACATGGATTTGTCCTCATGCTTCATCCTTTTCTCCTTGCATTCTCTTTCTTTTGATGTTCTTTCCACCCTCATCCTTCCTTTCTTCCTTTTGATTTAATTCAATTCAGTTCTTCTTGTTCCTTTCATTGTTTCAAATGTATTGAAATGTGGTTTCTGTCGGTGATCCATAACGAAACCAAAAACCAATTTCCTTTCTTTCCTACTATTCTTTATCTACTTTGCCTCTTCCTTTTCTTTTCCTTTTCTTACAGTATTTCATGGGTCCTGACATTTGAGCTGAGCGCCCACGAATCGAAGCCGGAAAAGCAAAAACAAAGCCAGTAACACTAATCCACCACATCGCATTTGAGTTTTGACGGTCGCTCATATCCTCAGTCAAGCGAGAGAGAAGGACTTCCGTTCTCTGTTAATATGCGTCTCTGATTACCATAATATGAAACATATCCGCATTTTCCTGACAGATACTGGTGATATTGGCAGATGCGGAAAGATGTGAAGTGACGCACAAGCTGCTGTATATATCTGTATATTATGCACATGGGTGCAAGCAGGCAGAGCTCGCGGTGCAGCTGGAGGCACCAAAAGGGGATGGACGAGCAGTCGTTGTTTAAGTTTATCCAGTCTAACGTGCATGGCATGAATCAGCTGAGACTAGCTCAACAGACCATTGCATTGTGTTATGCTGATAGTATCGTCTATTGTCATTGCATCAGTGCTCTACTATGCTTCAAGACACCGCCCTGCTCCAAAGCCCCCCACATGTCACACAGCGACTGAGTCAATCACAAGCGAGAGAAAGAGAGAGAGGGGGAGAGAGAGAGAGAGAGGCGAGAGAGAGAGAGAGAGACAGAGACAGAGAGAGAGAGAGAGAGAGAGAGCGAGAGCGAGAGCGAGAGCGAGAGAGAGAGAGAGAGAGAGCGCAGAGATCACTAAGAGATGTCCCGCTCGGAAAAAACAGGCCACATCGAGTCTTCTCAGTGAATGGGCCGGGAGGTTCAACCCTGAGAAAGGAGACAAACTATTGAGGTGTTGTAACACAGGGCCTCGGGTTTGCTGCGAGCCATCACGGCAAATCAAAGCAAAATCAGCAGATACCAGAATGATGGGGGTTGTTGGGGCATGGTGAGATATGGTGAGGGTATTGTTTGGAGCTAAGGGCTATGAGTCTGATTTTGAACTCTCCCCATTTGAAAATTGCACTTTGTAACTTGCTTGTTGCCCTGCTGCTGGAGGTTGTCAAATATAAAAAAATATATATACTTTAGATATCTTTAGATAAATTACATGGATAGACATTATATAAGAAATAGACCATGCAACACTTTGTAATTTGTAACCCTGAAATGATTGCAATGCATCCACGGAGCCTTCTGGAAGCCAAGGCCAGCGTCTTTGGCACCAAAAGCAACGCTCCTGCGCTTGGACACCTTGGCGGGAATGGGCGTGCAAGTGCCAGAGGCAAGGACTGCCCCGGGAACCAATGGATTTATTACACTTCATTATATTGCAATTATATAGCAATATAGCATATTATAGTTCAGTATGACTTATTGGGGCTTGCTGCTTCTTGGGCACTAACCGCTTCATTTGGAGAGCTTTAATCAGCACTATCAGCACCAAATAGGTTAACCAATTCGCAGCGGTTCATGTCGGACAGTTGGTGACGGCGTAATATTGGCAGCATTGGTGAGGTTTGCACACTGGGACTTCATCATCCCAGTGCAAGGGCACTGAGGAATCCTATACTGAGCACCAAGAAGTCCCCAGCATGTCCGGATAAACATCCCGCTTGGACGAGGCCATAGAAATCATGGCCTGCCGTGAAATGAGGAAATGACATAAAATAAAAAGAAATAAAATATTGTTGCCCGTTGCTGCACAATAGAGATGTCAAGACTTTGTTGCCTCAGATGAACCAGGCTTTCATCCCCCCAAGTGAAGCGTCTCCCATCATTTGGTTGATGGATTTATCATGGAATTGTATGAAATCATATTACAATATATTACAATATTAATTATATATGTCCAAAACATTTTCCCATGTATTTCCAAGTGAAACTTGCGCTGTTTGCTGTCATTTTCTGTCCTATGACAGGATGCTCGAGATGCCTGGCATGATGCAGCCAATGCCTCGATGTTCAATGAATTTGTTCATGGTATGGAGTTCATAATCGCAGGCTGGACTTTGGAAGTTTGATGTCGTTTATAGATGGTTTGATTCAAGATTATGGTTTGCATCGCTGTTGCCATCCGAAGTCCAGCTGCTGCGTAAAGGTACCTCCGGCTGTAAAGCACATTGCATTTAATTTGCACAATTGTTGAAGTGCCGAGAATCAGGACAGACAGTTTTCTTGTGAGACTTGTTGATCAGCCTTTGGGATCATTGGGGTTGTTCGATGCACTTTCCCTATGAAACATGTTGCTGGCCATGGCGGGTCTGGTTATGTCTTCCTCGGCTGCTTGTGTCCCAGGTCCGGGTTCAACTTCCAAAGCTCTCTTCTGGTGAGCAGGCCGCGGGGACCGGTAGTTGTGTTTTGTGAAAAGGCACGGAATTGAAATCCTTTTTTATGGAGGTTCAACTGGACTGCAAGACTATGAACATTGTAGAAAGTCTACATCACTCTGTTAGACTCATCATTTTGGTGGAGGGCTGAAGCAAGTCTATGACTGTTCTGTATAAATGTTGCGTCGCAGCTGAACCGCGGGGCTACACATCCTGTTCCATTTTAGGATCATAGACGTGATCTATCACATCAAATCATATTCGTACCACAAGTGTGTTTGGCAATCAGCTGCTCAGACATACTGGCGTATAGATCTTCTTAGCCGAGCTGCAGTGGAAAAGCAAGCCGGTCACTCACTCAAGTTTGATTCCAGGGAAAACAACAGCCCTGCAGATACATACGATGTGGACTTGTGGGCTTCTTGTTGGTGCGAGGTCACCATTACCAGCAAGACTAATGCTTCCACATGTCACCACCGATGCAAATGCATGTGTCCAGTAGGGAATTCGATCTTTTTTCTGGTAGCAAATGCGTAATTTGAATTTGCCAATGCAAGCTATCAGCAATGAAGCGCCGGAAGAATCAAGATGTGGCTGCGGGTAGCAGCAAAGATAAGCCCAAAAAGGCAAAGAAGCGAAAGGATCAAAAGGACAAAGAGGTCAAGATCAAGGCCAAGAAGCGAAGCAAGAAACAAAAGAAAAGCAGCCTGGCGGCATGTGCTCTTGTTTGGAACATTGCTTTTGCACGAACATGTCAAAGACTCGAACGCCAATGTCAAATGGCACCCAAATGGGCAACACTGTAAAGCTATGCACTGAGGAAAGCCCCACGGTACAAAACTAAGGTTGAATGTGGACAATACTGTATTGGGGAATTGGACCAAGCTGGTGGATTACAGCAACCTGTGTGCACTCCTGCCAAGTGTGTGAAAGGCAATAGCAGCAAAATCCAAAGAGTTGCCAAAGAAGAAAAGGTTGATGTGGCTCAGCTGCAGAAGCGTTCTGACGTTCCAACAACTCTCTGTCGATGTTGCAGAGGGGCGTCAATCTTTACAGTACTTCTGATCACGGTAAAGATGATAAAGTATGCCCATACAGCAGCCACTGACAGTCTGACTGGGGGTCGACATCATGAAGTCTGTTTTAGATATTTTAGATAACTTGGCCAAACATTTGCAGGTGGAAGCGCACTTTCGCTCTCTACAGCGGAGGCCAGGTCATGCAAGGTCAATAGTTTGACAATATATTCTTACATTTCTTACTGTATACAATCTTATACATGAATATGCTCCACGCTTTCATAGGCCTTGCTGTACCTTCATTTCTGCTAGCGAAGCGCATGTCATGCAATCTCATTAAATTTGCCGCTGACCAAGTCTCGACTGGAGCAATGCGAGATTTTTTTTTTCAACAAACTGCTCGCTTGTTGCCCGCTTGTCTCTCCAGGTCTGGGGTTCCCACAGGCGAACTACCCAGATTCTTCGCGCCCATCATTCCTTGCACCTGGCTTAGTCTCAAAGTGTTTGCTCAATTGTTTGCTCAAAAGATATCTCAAAGGTTCGGATTGGAAGGCGATGCCTCTAAGATGCACAGTTTGTCCAATCCCGTTGGTGTTTTTCAGGGCTGGCTACTGTATGAATCCACAGAGTGATGATTGTAGGTGGCGAGGAGGTACTGAGGTTGAAAGGAGTGCAGCAGATTATATTGAAACCATTTGGAACACAGTCTCAATTCAACTTTAGTCTCAACTATATAAGTTATTAGATTGTAACGTATTCAACGCAGGTGCCGGTGGAATGGCAAAAGCTTTGGGAAATCAGTACTTCTTGGGAGCTCAGGCAACTCAGATGCTAAGCAGCGATGGACATTCCGTGCTCGCAATCTGCAACCTTTAACAGTGACAAGGCCAAACCACTCAGAGAGAAGAAATGAAAGCAGGGAATGTGGACATACCCTCTATGTTTGTATCCCATTATCATATCCCTATATCAGAGACGATCTCAACTTCTGAGTCTGCTAAACGAATGAGGACGAATTGCCTGCAATCAAAGTGGATTTGGCATGGGCAGAGTTTGCAGGTCCACCTGGAATTCTTCAGAAGTGCAGCGTTTACAACGAGCAACTTGATCATGGTTGACTTGTAGCCACAAAGCTTTGAACGCAACAATTTTTGATGCCCAAAGCCACTTTAGAGACCCCTCAATTGCCAAGGCTGCGTTGTATTGCATGATTTGCATGATGTGCCAACAGTATGTTTCTTCTTTGTTTGCTTGTTTTTTGGTGCAATCTTCGCAGCACCAGTGTTGCCAAGGTGATGCATGCAGAACTCTTAGAGACCAGCTTCCAAGAGCAATTCCAAATCAAAGCTGCGAGTCTTGATGTGAAGGGGCAGCTTGGTTGCAGGATGGCCTGCCTGTGCGCGAAGGTTCACGGCTGGAGGCAAATCATGATCCGGACCGACTGAACTGAGAAGCCTGAGCAGAAAAGCATAGAAAAACTGCTCAGTACGTCGGGGCCTATTTTGTTATACGCAAGAAACCACCGTCGGATGCGCGCTAAGGCAGCAACAACTTTTCGCAGAAGTTGCAGCGAAACTGGAGGGTAAGCGTTTACGAGAGCTTCTCCCAGAACGAATTGAGGCCTGAGGGCACTTGTAGTGACTTGTAGTGAATCCACCAGTTGCAAGAAAAGCAAGCAGAGTTCAGTATGATTAGGATGCACAATGGATTATATACATCTATATATAGCATTCATTAGCATTATCCAACTATGATAGCATGATGCGTTCCTCCTTTGCATTCATTGAAAGAGCTGTTGAGGATGCTCTTGCAGAGCCCCTTTGCCTCCCTTTGCATCCCTGTGCCCAGTGTGTTGATTGGCTCAACGTATCCAACAAGCTGCAAGCCATGCCGCTTGCTCTCAAGCATATTCTATTGTTGTATATTATACAGTTATACATATAGTTATATTAATATATATATATATATAATGAATACTTTAGACTTTAAGCAATTTCGCATGATCTGTAATTACTTGTTTGTTTTGTTTCGACCAGTATTGTTTTTGAATTGAATTGTTTGTATTATTGCTAGTATGCATAAGTGTGGTTGATTGCTTATTATGAGCTATGAATGTCAAGATCTCAAAGTGTGAGCAACAACGGGCTGCACCTGCTTCTTGGTTCCTGGTTTGCATCAGTTGTGACTCTTGCAAGCCCATCATGCTCATCAATGAGGAACCTCGGAGTGGATGACCTGCCCTGTATGAGTGCCTTGGATTTTCAATAGCTGGAGTTTTGTTGCTTGACCCTATACATGTGTCAGATCGAAGCATGCACAAAAACCATTGCAGTTTATTTTGGTACCAAGGTGCTGCGAATTGCCTCATTCAGTACCTGCATCATATCGTGCACAAATCGCACACATCAGTCACCCCATCCGAGGAGTCTCTAATGGGCAAGGGCTGGCCTGTGGTATTTGGAATGGCAAGTCGAGCGGATCCAATTTTTCTTGAGTGCTTCTCAGGTTTCGACCACTGCTTTGTGGTTGTTGCTTAATCAGCAAGGATAGATGGGGCAAATCCCATGAGAAACAATAAATCCAGACAAAGATATATACATACACATATACGACTCATAGCAAATGGCAGCGGGGGTTCTGAACAACTCTGATATTGTCATGGCTTTGAAACACAGAGATGTTGTTTGTTCTCTCAGAACTGTCGGGGTCATGTAGGCGTTTAAGCCACTCAGCGTCAGGAGGCTGCCATGAAAGAAGCCCGAAACCACTTTGGACAATGCTTGCACATGAATCAGAATTTTGGCCGCACTGAGTTCGTTTTTACAATCCGATTCCCACAAACTGCGTGACTTTTAAATCATGTTATTGTTTGAGCATTGCAACAACAGCTGGCCACATGAAGCGACTGAGCGCACCTTAAGGAAACCATTCTTTTGAGAATTCCATAAACTTCATTGAGTACATCCGAACCCTTGCAAATCCTTTGTGTAGATTTGTGTAGGATATTTTTTATGCAAGGCAATACCTCAGTTTGCTGGATTTCAGGATCGCTGATTGCACAGGAACTTCCATAGCTGCCGCGTGGCGCATCTCGTTTGCAAAAGGACTGGCTAGGTTTGGAATGAGACAGCCGGAGGCAGCATGCACAATAAGCCTAATAGGCCGATTAGGTTCAAACTATTCCTATCTATTCCTGTGTGTTTTGCAGCGGGGGTTCGATCCTATCCATCGAGGCTGTTTTGCTAGCCATCTCCACTCAGAGGTCTGACCGCAGAGAGAATTTTGTGGAGTCGACACTTCTTGCTTTTGCATGTGTGCAATTGTGTGCATGAGTGATGTGCTTTGGTGGTACTGAGGAATGTTGAAAAAAAGTAGTGTTAGTCTTTTTTATACAGTGCCATTCACTGATATTCACTGCCAGGTTACCAAGCTTTCCAACCTACTTCGATTGCTTGGTGCAGGTGAACCATCCTGCAGACTGGTCCCCACAAGACCTTGAGAAGTTGGAGCAGGTGGCCAGCAGTTGGGAAGTTGAAGGTATCCAAGGAACATCAAGCAGCATGCGGCAGCATGACAGCTTCCATTCCACTGTGAGAAGATGATGCCTTTTTGTGCCTTGTGTTGCGTATTTCTATTCAAGCACCAAAAAAATCAATGACCTCCTCAGCTCTAAGATGCTCTAAGTTGCAAGACTCGGTAGGATTCAAGTGATTCAAGGTATTCAAGGCAGATATGCAGGACGTTGCATATTTCAGATTGCTTCAGAGCAAGTTTGGTGTGAAATCTCCTTTGCTGCTCAGGTCTGCGCCGAGTGCGGTACCGACTGGCAGCTGGTTGCAAGCCGCCTCGGCGACTTCAGTCCTGAGGAGTGCGAAGAGCAATGGAGGCGTTCGAACGACGCACATTGGGGGTCGGCGCGGGTAGCCGCGGAGCCATTAACTTTTGAGTGTTGAAGGTGTTGGAGAGCCAGCAGGGTCAGCAGAGGTACTTAAAATTACTTGAGCATACTTGAGCCGTTCTGACCTTAGGTTTAACATGGTTTAACATAGGTTGGCAGGAAATAGATGAAAATCGACCATCGTAGCTCAGGCGTCTCGGCGAAAAAGGCGAAACTTCTGCAACTTGGCAAGGGTGGTAGTGATTAGACTTCGATTGCCACTACATTGATTGCGCAGTGCATATTGGTGCTCACAAAAATCTAATTATGTGCGTTTCGGATTTGTTACCAGAGGACCACCGTATGATGCTGTACATACCCTTACACGTTTATGACGCACATGTCATACGCATAAATTGCAGCCGGATATTGAGTCATTCTCAATGACTGTTATTTTTATGTAAATTCACTATCCGAAGACGAGATCCCGTGAATGGATCTTCATGAATTTGTGATGTCAGGTCGTAGCATCAAGCGCAGCTGGCGGTTCTGTGAAAAAGAGGGTGATGCCACCGCTGCCAGAATGAGATGCGACACCACCAGCTTGCTAGAGTTGGCATTCTCAACAGCTCCAAGGGCCAAGTATTTGATCATATTTGATCGGTGAACTACCAGCAGAATATGTGGTGATGTTTTGCGAGGTTTCTGAATTTTGCAAGTGATTGACCTGCACAATCCTGCACACCTGAGCAGTCCTCCCTGAAGGAACGTGGCAGAAAAGCCGCCGAAAGCCTTGGCTTGCAGCAGCAAACCTACCTTAGTGACAGCCTTAGTGGTGATGGTGGGGTGGGGCCGGCACCGGGGAAATTCACCGATGTTCACTCAAGGCTGGGTATCCCAAAAGTTCTCTCAGTTTGGGTTCAAGACTTAATCAGAAAACCGGAAGCTTAAGCTACCATGCTCTATTGAGTCCTCCTGACTTGTTTGCTTTGAGGCGGTGTGAGGGGCACAGAGAGGATTACAGAATTTGCTTCATGTTGATCTAAGCAGTCTGACAAAGCCCATGCTGCCAATTACTGCCAAACTCATCCCATATTTCATTTTATTTGGACAAAAACTGGAGGCTTTCTTATCAATCTGCTCCTCCGGACCAGGCTTGGATGGCGGGGAAGATCCTCGGGTTGCTGGAGAAGCGGAAAAAGATGTCATGCCGCATCAGGGTTCACTGCCACTTTGAAAGAGAGCGTTGCATCAAATCACGGGCCAGAGGCTTTGTGTTGAAGCATTGTGAAAGGCTTGGTAACTGGATTGGGCCATGAGGAGTGGCTGAGAAGCCCAATTGAAATTCTGCAGCTTTGGTTTAGCCAGAGCCGTGACCTAGCCGCACCTGCTGTTCAGCCAGGAGCTGTGTGTGTCCAGGGCCACGTGATTTGGTTTGAAGTGAGACTGCAGCTGCCAGTGGGATTTCAAGAGCTGCAAAGTTGTACTTCAATGTAGGTTCCAAGCTTGAACGAGTTTGAAGCCCACCAGTAGCTTTGTTTGGAGCGTACAGTCTGGGTGAATCTACGTGTCTATGAATGAACTGTCGCAGGAGCCATGCAGATGTCCAGAAGGCATGAAGTGATGCTTTTTTTCCACAACCTCCAAAAATAACACAAAACAACAATGAATGATATACAGACTAATTATTATATAGACTATACTAAATAGATGAAACATGATGAAACCCTCGTCAGGGTTAAGTCGAATCGCTCCATGCCAAGAGCAGCTCCATGCATTTGTAGCAGATTGATTGCTTTGATCCAGTCTTGTCTACCGGCACATGTGCGATGCAACTCGTTGCAGCTTTTTTGCGATAATGATCGGTCATCTATACATATGTATGACACTGTATGACCTAACCTCAAAGACCATTTCACTTCAAGGAGGGCCAAGAACCATCAAGAACCCCCCCCAATGATTGAAAATCCGGTTCAATAGACTGAAGATGACTGGAATGACTGGAGTAAAAACAAAAATAAAAACAAAAATATAACCAAAAATGCGTATGGGATTACCATGGGTTGCCTGCATGCCCCACAGTTTCCGATGGTCAGGTCGAGGTCATGCTTGCTGGGTATTGCTGCCGCGCTGACAGCAGCCCAATTTGGTGGCGCTTCCCAGCGACACCAGCCACCCGTAGACCCTGTGTTTCTGTGTGTTTCCAAGTTCATAGGCATGCATTTCCAGGAAAGGAACGACTAGGAGTAGCAAAACATTCAAGTCGCAGGACATTTGAGAGGTTTTTTTGATTTGTTTTGAATGAGTTGGCACGAGCACATTAATGCGGCAGCAATGTGTCTAGACTGGTATCAAACTAACAGCCGAGAGTTCTCGCCCTGCTGGGACATCTAGTTCTTGGCCGTTGAGTGCATAAATATCAGCAGATATCAGTGTATACAATATATGTGCAATTATGTATATATATATATGTATGTATGTAAAGCTGTAAAGATATGATTATATATGCTTATACATGTGTAGGTATATTTTAAAGCCCACATGTTCATCATCAGTAATACTCTCATCACGGGAAAAATTGAAAACGGATACACTGTGCGGGAAGTCCCGCGTCTTGAGCAGTGTGCTGACGGGGAGCGTTTGAATTCTGCTGGAAACTTTCAGGGATTTGGCGTGACATGGACTGCCGATGCATTTTGATTTAGTTGTTGCTTAAATTTGGATTAAGTTATTGATCAAGTTATTGCTTAAGTTAGTTATAATTTGCCATGCTTAGCATTTCAAATTTCATGGGGTCAGTCCCATGCTTCCCTCTTTCACGATTGGATGAGGCCTCAGCTTCATGGGACCGTTCATGCCGGTGTCCAAGTGTACTCGCAACATTTGACCAGTTTGGACTTCGGACAAAAACTATGCTTGGTGGTTGTGTTGTGTCCATTGGTCAATATTTTTTTGCGCCAGAAATTATTGTCATGACCATGCACATGTGAGGACATGACGGTTGGCAGAGCATATTAGTTGTTGGAGCAAGGTTCGACACCACTGTATCTTGCTTTGCTTGCGAAAGTTGGAATGTGTGTTTGTATTCGTTTGTGTGTGTGTGTTTGTGTGCGTTTCATTGCCTGATTGTTTGCTTGGTTGGTTGTTTTGCAATAACTTTCGTTGTCCTTGACCTGAGCTGCTCGTCACAGCAAAACATGACTGCAAGCAGTGGAAGCCGGTAGCACATTCTGTGGTACTATCCTTCTTCGATTCCAGGACTAGGCCTTGGATGTTTGCCGGCAAACAAATCTGAGGATAGGGTAGATAGGTCTAGATCCATTTGCATGGGGCAATGACGACAGTACAAAACCTTATTCATGATGCTTGTAAATTGCAAAGGAATTGTATCAACACAGCCGGCCCATGCTATTGGAATCCACCGGCCGCGACGAGGGTGACCGTGATTCTGCGAAACATGGTCAAACATTGTGAAACTACTGAAACTGCCATGGCAACATAAGTCACGAAGAAGTTAAAGGATGAAGGCGTTTCGACCTTGTCTCAGTCTGCCATGATTCTCGATGCAGCCATACGTGAAACATGGAGGCTGAGATTGCTTTGGTATCGAGTCATGTTTGCTTTTGAAAAGAGAGCCAATGTGAAAGGATGCTACATGATGCTACATGATCCTACAGTAGCACCTAAGAGTCAATCAATTTGAAGCAAGTCGACAAAGCTACGGTTTGAGGCATATTGTTGGAAACTGTTGAAGCACAGCATATTTCTAGCTTATTACAAGTGTAAAGGCACATATTTCGTCATTGACCTAGGGTGACCCTGGGAGACGTCACCTTGACCAGTTTGATGACGGAGGTTTGAGAGTTTGACTGGCCGCTTGTGGGAGACATGTTTGCGTGATATATTATATTGTCCATGCTAGTCGTTGGCTTCAGGCTGCTCCAGCACGACCGCGGCGCAAGAAGCCTCCTGCACGAACAGGGCCGAGTAGCATTGGCGGCATTACGCTGAATTGGTTAATGTCAAAAGCTGGCGCAGGAAGTAGACAACACTGGGCCGTGTCGAGATATGTTTACTGTAGGCGAAAGGAACCCATTGAATTATGGTTGGACCAATGCCAACTTTGTCGGAATTCTGTAGTCAATGGCAGTCCTAAGTTCACAGTGCTGACTTGACACCCTTGACAGGTCATATACCGGCACTCTTGGTCTATTTGATCACCTGCCATCCGCAGAAATGGCTTCTGGCCTGAACTTGGCATTGAAGCTGCAGACTCCGATTGTTTGCTACCTTGACCCAGATAAGCGTGATAAGCTTGTGCCACTGATTGACAAGCCCACATACAATCACGGGAAGCCGCTGCCATGCATGAAATGGTGCAGCTGAGGTTGCTTGTTGTTGTTCTTTTCACACTTGTAGCTCCTGCCTTAGCTTTGCCATGCTTTTCCACCGCACTTGACCATGCAGATATTATTGTTGATGCTGTGGTTTTGGACGTAAACAATAGTATAGTCACTCAGGAGGCACACATGTACAGTTGAGTTTTTTGTGCCTTAGACCCCAGACTACTATATGTACAGATAGACTTGCTGGATGTATATAGGCATGTCCGGTCAAATTTGAAGTGACGCTTTGCCTGACTCTGTGCAGGCTCTTTCAATGCTTGCCCTTTGGCGGGGAGCTCATAGTCACAATGTGTCGCAGTTGTCAATTGCCTGTGGCTCCTTATGAGTATTAATCACTCTGTTGGTTGGTCTAATTGAAGGGAAAGGAATGCAAATTTGGATGCCGGCTCATGCCAGTGCAAGCCAGTGCCAGTGCTGTCTGAAGTGTCACAGTCACATTTTCCAGGTCCTTCGAAATGCTGGGAGGACTGGATTTCAAGCCCTTGATCAACAAACAGGTGGGCAGGGCGGATGTTGCAAGTTCATGCTGATGTAATGTGGAAGTGTGTTGCTGCACAACCCCATTTGCATTGTTGCACGGAGGTTGAGTAAACCAAAATTATTCAGGACATTTCAGGACACGTTTCCTTCAGGTTCTCCTTGAGTGCAGAAGGAAGGAAGACTTATGTTAGCTATTGCGGATTCTCGATGGCCATCAGCAGGCTTTGGAATTAGTTGCTGGATTCTCATCTTGGAAGAGGCTGGATTGTTGTTGGGATGGGCTGTCCATATTAGACAAGCTAGTAGCTGGCATCAATCTCGCACAAGACTCTACATAGTTTTTGTGTAACTTTATATATACTTTATATTTTTTGACTTGAGGCAATGGCTCCCACTTGCCTGAATGAACCTTTCTTGGCTCGCATTGAAGCACCCAGAGCAGACATGAGCAGACAACAGAAATAATTATTGGGTTTCAATGGGTTTCATGCTTAACACGACTTGCATGAGATCTGAATGTGCAGAACAAATTCACAGAATTAACAGTCTGCCAGTACCAAAGCAAGGTGCTACCGTATTAATTAAAGCAACACTCTGTTTGTGCAAACTTTCCGACCTCTGATCTCTCAAGATCATAGAAATGGTGACTGTAGCCCAGTGGCCTTTGAAGCGAGGCTTGGCGCTTCAAGCCCAAAGAGAAATCACTAAGATGAAAGGATCCGCGTGATACAGTAGAGAACAAAACGAACGAGTGGACCAGATCAAACCCGACATGTGCCTTCGCCATGGATGAACATAATGGTTGGCTGGCAGCATTGCAGGCTGCTTGCGCTCATGAAGCTTGCTCCGTGGGATGTGAATGTAGAAAATATATGAAGATATGGTGTCCATATCTCATATTTTGTGAGGGATATCAAAGCATGCAAAAGTTGTGTGTTTCAAACTCCTGCTCACTGCGTGAGGCCTGGAACCATCGGACATTTATGTATGATCATGTATTAATTTATGCATTAATGTTTCTGTTCCTGGTTGAAAAGACTCCGGCAATAGCCAAACCATCAGTTCTCACACTAACACTTCTGCCTACTGAGCTGCCTACTGACAAATGCCAGGTCGTCGTTTTTGTTGGGCTTCTATCAGGGACAGCCAGACCTCAAAGCCACAGATTTATCACATTTCCACATCGTGCATGGCTGTTCCCCAAAAATCAGTGTTTCATTAAAGATGGTCCTGATACGACATGATACGACTGCAGATCTGAGGAGTTTGCACCTCACTGGTTGAGAAAGCGACCGCGGCGCCTCCATGGTGGGCCATGGCCTGCTAGCCTGGAAGTAGGAGTGAATGGTGCCGGGCTAGCAGGCATTTACTGTCTCTTGGTGGCGCTGTTGGTGAGGCTTTGTAGCAACAGGAACCGCTACACTATGTATTTATAATTATTTATATGTGTTAAATGTGTACTGATATATACATATATATATATACATATATATATATATATGTGTGTGTGTGTGTTGTTCTCATTTAAACTTGTTCTTCGGTGCGTATGGCAAGAGAACATCAGAACTCTGTTGATCTTGAGTCTATGGATTTATCATGATTTATCGGGAACTTCACAATCATAAAGCAGTCTTCTTACATCATGAAAACGTGATCTCACCGCCAGTGGGGTCACGCAAGGCCTTCAAGAAGGCGGTGATGTCCCAAGCTATTGGTGTGAGAAGGTGGGAGATGCCAGACGTTCCTAGTGTAGATTCCTCGATATGCACTGTTTAAAGACGTTCAGAGGATATTTTCCAAGAATGGTGACCATATTCCATCATTGCGCACAGCTCTTCAAGGTCATCAATTTTTATTTGTGTATATACATAATACTGTATGTTTCTAGTCGTATAGATTTACGTTTGCTTCGAGAAGAAGCACCAGAAGTGCAGGTCCCAGATGCTTGTTTGGAACTTTCCACGAGTTTGGGTCTTTGGCTGCTTCTGAGCAAGCCTATTCCCGACGCGGATGACCGAGCACAAAGGCACCTCAGCTAACACTGTACTGTACTTACCACAGCAAGATGCGAAAAGTAGAGCTATGGCCAGAAGGCGAGTGCTTCTGACGACTGACGATTTCTGTTTGTCATGGGGTTTGGTCCTGGTAGGTGCTGTTGGTATATCATGCAAATGTCATGCCTTTCTCAGCTGAGGACCAGATACTTGTACAACTTGGGTTCGCTGAGTGGACGCCAATTGCTTTATGCCTAGTGCTCAGGCATTTTGCGCAGCGCTGAAGGCTTGATGAAATGTTCCCTTTGTTTGAATTGTCATACTCAGTTTGCCTCAGCAAGAAACATTTGAATAGCCAAAACATGCCAAAGCTCGAAGCTCTGCCGAGGCTGGAAACGCAGCACAAGATTTGATGCAGATGGACTGGTTTCCAGCTTCTTGGCATTTCTTGGCCTTCTTAATTGCATGCCGCTCTTCCCAGCTGTTTGCTCAACGATGATCGTTTTGTGTGGATGGGATTCCACGGGGTGCACTCTGTAGATCTGAGTAGTTAATCCATTCCATGGCAGCCGCACTTTAAACATCTTTACACTTCTTGCTTGGTATTGTTTTTACGTACATTTGATTTACAGTATTTAAACAGAAACGCCACGCCTCCACTGAATCGGCCAGTGGTGCCTGTTACCACAAGTTACCACCATTCTTGCAGATCTAAGATTTAAGATGATTTATTTATTAAACAGTGGTTTCCATATCTTTCCATATTTTTCCGCTTTTCATTTCTGTTTTATCAGTTTCCATCCTTTTCCTCCCAAGATTTGATGAGACTTGGATCTTGGGATCCCGATGGGATCCCGAGGTCTTGGGTGCTTCACCAGCTCCTCGGATCTTTCCGCGTATTTCAAAGACGGCACTCACCCTGGACACCGTGCATCTAGGCCTCGCGGCAGCGATGTATTCAGTACAACTGCACGGCTGGAGAAGGGTATGACGGTATGAAGGGTATGACATGCTTCGAAATGGCTTCCGGAAGCATTTGCCTGCTCCTTTAGGATCTAATGTGAGGTTCCTTGGCATGTTCACACATGTTGGTTGGGAACTACACGTTTGTGCGCAAGCTCTTTTGTTCTCAAAGGGTATTACTTTTTGGTTTGCACTGCCAGAGAAAGGGGCACAAAAAAAGAAGAACATTGAAAAAACGGACTTATTGTCAGGCAGCGGACGAGGACAAAGGCTTTCCGCTGAGACTGCATCTGCAACGCTTGCATTTCTGCTGGATCTTCGTTCTGCAAGGCCGCCAAAGACAGCACATACCAAGAGGTTGAAAGAGGATCCAGGAGGTTAGATGATTGTGGAGCATTGACCTTGACATCATGACTATGACTCTGACCAATCAGTGAGGTGCCTTTCTGGCGCATCAGAGCGGTATGTTCAAGCGAATTCAAACAGAGCCAGGGTTCTGCATGTTCTATCATTTTTCGAGAGATTAGCTTCAGTTCTCTGGCAGTATGAGTGACAGCGTGGCAAAGGCTCCGCAGCTGCATCCACTCACGAGCACTCTGCAATTTCACTTGCGACACTGCTCCACAGATCGCTTTGTGGCTGCTTTCCCATGCAGGCAGGGTTCGAGAGGTTTGAGGGTTTGAACGCGTTGGACCCGATCAACTCCCTCAACACGTCAACCATTTGGTAGCAGCCATTGATAGCTATTAAGCCATTGCAATTCCATCAAAATCCCATCAGATATCCAGCCCAAGGTGATGCCCAACGACTGGCTTGCGTTTGTGAATCCTGGCGCAGACTGGTGCAACTCTACAGGAACCAATGGCCAGATGCCCCTTGGCATCCATTGGCGACATAGTGGGTAGGGGATGTTCGGGGGGATGTTGGCCTGAACGTGCCACAAAATTCTGCCCAGATGTGTCACTCAGGTGGAAACACTAGTCACAAAAATATTTACAAACATATACTATATGACACCTCGATGCAACTCATGGGTAACAGGCCTGCTTGTCCTCGGGCTTAGGGAAGGAAGAGGTCGCAAGGAAACAGAGTGCATCATCCAACATTTCATTATATTTCATTGAGCACAGTTCACTAGTGATGCAATGCCAGCATCCCACACCAGGACTTCCTCCGCTTGTTTCAGCTTCACGGAAGTCACTTGCCTAGAGAAGCTCCCAGCTGATTCTTGTGTGCTTCCCTCACTTGCTTTTGGATTCTGATATAGCATGATGTAATGTAGCCTTTAACTTGCAGTGTCTATGCCTATTTTTTTATTGTTATTACTATCATTGTTAGTTCAACGTCATCAAATTTATGCGGTGTCATTTCCCTTTTGCCGGGACACGAATCAGAACTGCAGTAGCCACCGCATTCCTTCTTCCAGCTCCTAGACCTTGATTCCGGCAATTGATCATTAGGCCATGGCTGGCCGGTGGCTAAGCCCAACCAAGTCTTGCAGGCATGGTGGAACAAATCGAACAATGATTTGCGTGGGGTGGGCCATCACTTCAACATGCAGCAGAAACTTGGACAAACAAAAGCAAGATGTTGCTAGATTGTAGTAATTCGCCGTTCCAAGGTGTCCGCACTGACTTGAAATATAACGATTTTAATGTTTTAAATGTCGTCCATGTATCTAAACATATTTATATAATAAACTATTTAGAATTAAAATGCACTTTAAACTGTAAATGAGAAAGTGCATCTTTGTAAATGACCTCAGCAAAAGCTGAAAGCGGGCTGTGAATACGCAGCATGGCATTTGGCAATATGTGACAATCCAACCTTCAATCGTAGCCATGCAACAAGCAAAGGAACTTATAGCGTATAGTCATCGTGTACAGTATATAGTTGTTTGGCAGATGCTATTATACTCTGGAAATGTCAAGAGTCAATGCAGTAGCTGAGAATAGTCAATTTTGGAACCAAGTCGGGTACAATGGCATAGATATCCCATGATATCCGCCAATGCGCAGGTGCTCTCACGAAGTTCTTGGCAAAACATGCTGCATTTAACCGACTTGCCGGCCTTCCGGGACAATGCTTGGCCTGTGCACGTGACGTCCGTGGCATTGAAGATGCCGGCCAAAACTCAGCCA
>BGPT01001038.1:116599-122494 GCA_003297045.1 Symbiodinium sp. clade C Y103
GGTGTATCACCTACACTATAACATACACGAGGTTCGCAGTACACCCTACAGATTTTGCCGGCTGCGTCCCACTCAGCCCATTCGAGATTTATAAAGACAAGTTGGCAAAGACACTGGGCATTCTAATTTTGGATCATTTTGGACTGGTTTGTGGGCATTCAGAGTGTTGTGTCGAATATGTCGGAGGAACATCCGGCTGGCTAGCATTCACAAATTCATGACATGAGAATACAGAAGGTGCTTTCGCACTTTATGGTTTTCTTCCGCTCGCTTTCGCATGTTGCACAAGAGACTTGCATGACCTAGGCACCACTGAATTGCCTTCGTCACAAGACTCTATGTCTTCCACGGGATGAAATGAGGAGGTCACACTAAGATGTCCAGGTTGTTCGAACGTTGCTTTTCAGTGTTCGGATCAAAGTTATACCTTCGCAAGGATGGCCAAGGGCCCCGCAGTTCCTTGCCAGCCGATTGATTGTGATCGCTCAAGACCCCTGATTTGAATCAAACAAGGCGAGTGACTAAGTTTCGATTCTGCATGGTGGTTGCAGTGCATGTTTGTCCTTTCCCTCATGGGGTTTGAGTGATGCTTGTTTATCTTGTGTGACTGAACACTCCGCATGGTTTTATTTCTGATGGCGGCCTTGGACCTCCTTGGTGATTTGGTTATGACGCAAGCCTTATTTCTAAAGTCTGTATCTGAACAATTTGACTTAGGCGTCTATCATCAAATCATCAAACAGAATTCACATTCATAGCGGGCGGCAATATAGTGTGTCTTTTGCTGCTAAATGAAGACGCATCGCTCCATCATCTCGTTCTCGCATTTATGCGCGCAGTATTTCTGCGAACTGCCTCAATATGTCAGGATGTGTTGCTACAGGGCACTGCAAACAGATTTAGCATGTACATGCATGTAGATATAATCTGCTTGAGCATTAGAATAGTGTGCCTATAGATGCCTATCGTATCTATAGTCTTCGTTTTGCTTTGGCCATACACGCGTCTCTGGGGGGTTCAGCCAGTTTACACGCATTCCATTCCACCCATGCAGAAATCACTGAGCGGCAGAAAGTGGGCCAGCATGGCTATTTCAGCAGTTCATTTGTACAAACAGCATCGCTTGCATCTGTTGGCGGAACAGAGTGGCAGAACAAAATGTTCTTATGATGTTTCATGACAGTCGAGTTTTGAAAGTGTTCCGCACCCAGAGGCAGGTGACACAGCCTTTGTGCCGCAGCCCATGGCTTCCTGGTACATTTGCCTCAGTTTAGAAGGCATATCGCTTGGCCTGAGTAGCCTTCAGGCTGAACTTGAAGCAGACCCGGTCCTAATCGGACCAGCCAGGTCCAGGATTTGGGGTTGGCTTGGACTCTTGGTTAAAAAAAAACTATATTACGGATTATTATGGTATTGATTTTCTGATCAAGTAGATGTAGTTTTGCTAATATACCAAACTTTTGGCCACCACATTCTTGTTGTTCTTGGCCATTTCAGTTTCCGGACAAGTCCGTATTCACAACTGCTGATTGCTGGCAATATACTACCTCATTATGCTTCTTGTAGGGCCCAGGGCTTGTGGCGGGTTTCTTACTTGTGCTTTTGGTTTTGTATCGTCAGCTACGTCCGAATGGATACAAGTTCTTGAGAACTTGCACTGCCCAAATGACACACTCGCTTGAACGTGTTTGAAAATGTGCACATGCAAAGCTTGCCTTGGGGTTCTGTGCAGCCATTACGTCAAATCTGGCAAGAGGGACCACAACCATAGCGCAACTGTATAGAGGCGACCATGAGGCAACCGATAAAAGAATCATTGACTGTGGCACTCCTAGGCCTAGACATGCCAGGAAGTGCTGGACTCTGCTCAAGAAAATGTTAGTAAAATTGCGCAATTTCGGTCATTGCTAGACAGGCCCTGAATGATCTGAATGATCCAGATTTCTTTGGCGTTTCTTTAGCACAGTGATTTTCCTTTTTCCCTGTGGTGATTCGTCCTTGCCCCGCGGCTTTTGCCACCATTCAGGCCGTTGATGGAATCAATGCTTCTTGGCTGACATTTTTCCTTTCATCACGTCCAAAGAGAAAGTTCATATGTATCGCTGTATCTACTTGTATTCCATATATATATATATACATATACATATATATATATGGATATTGTACAGTATGATGTTCAGCCTTTACTAGTAGCCCAGTGCATTTTTGCGTCATTTTGATCCTCTGCAGCAGTTGTTGCATCAAGACTAATTCTCGGCCCTGAAACTCCAGGCATCCACTTTGCCATTGGGTGAGGCTTTGCACAAGGACAGTCAGCTCCAAATCTTGGGCGACTTTTGTTTGCGTCCCAACTGCGACTGAGTATCGACTGAGATGAATGATGAAAGTATGATGAAGGTTTGACAGGCATTGATATGGGTAGACAGATGTATACAGCCACTCCACGTGCACAGCAGGAGATAGTTTTACGTTCGGCCCGAGCCTTGCTGCTGGACTTCCAAGGCCGCAGCTTGCTGGAATTTTCTTACGTTTTCAAGGGTCATGACGAAGTTGTACTAGATGACTTCATCCAATGTTTCTGGAGAGGCTCCAAGAGAAACACTCTCTCTTCCGATCTTGTTTGCGGTTTTCTGTGAGCACACCAAAGCAATCTAGAGCGCAAAACCAAGGTATCTTGATGGGCCGACAGCAGGCGCCAAATAGCAGGGATCGGAGTTTTTTGGACACGGCCACTTATACGAGTGATGCCACTATCAGAGTTGTTTGTTAGAGTCTTCAGTGAGTCTTCAGCTTATGTTTAGGAGAGGAGCTACTTCGCATCATTCTATCTTCATTTGATATGCGTGACTGCGTTTATTCATGTTTATTCGCTACTATGCGTGTCTTGCTTTGCACTTCATATTTCATAATATTTCATACACATCTTATAAATTCACATATTGTAATCATGTTCATATATCGAACCGTCACGTATATTGCTACACTGAGGAAGAGGAAGAAATTGATGCAGTTTAACCACTTGGTTTGTTCTCTCCTGTCTTTTTGGTGTTTCAGAGGCACGAGGAAAGGCTCACATTCACAGTACATTTGAATGGACTTGACGTTTGATGGAAATATGCACATCCAATAGGGTACGCCCCAGAACCGACACCAAATTCAGGTAGGATGAAATTGTGTCTGGACACCTTGCCAGACCTCCTGGCGTTGATCCATGGCGCCAGGCTCCTAGCCATCCTTGTTTTGATAGCTATCAGCTTGGCGTGCCTTTCTCAGTGGAGCTGCAGGCAGTGAGCATGAAACTCTTTCAAAGTGGTTTCCATTTGCAGCACACATCAGTCTTCCGAGTTTAGGTCACTTTAGGCCCAGGTTGTGCAAGCAGGAACAGGTGCCAAGGTTTGAGACGGGCCACCATGGCACAAACAATCACACAGTAATACTCAAGATATTTGAGATATTGGTGAGTTTGCTTGATCAACTTGTTGATATTTGTATAATTTTGTATATACTTATTAACTCTTATTATATAATCCTGCTTGATTCCTGAGCATGATGCATGAAGTGCCTCGTCAAGGGCATCTGCAACGGTGAGGTCAGCGCCCATTGTGGTGCCGGAGAAGACCCTGTCCACTGTGCCTTGAGGGCCTTACAGGAGGACACATAGCGGTTATAGCCGGAGTCGGCATCTCACAGAATTAAACCATAACCTTTCTACAGGAAGTGGCCCTTGAAGCAGCCTGCATTGAACTGCAAGAATTTTCATTGCCAGGAGTTGGAAAACACAGTTTTGATCTTGCGACACATCGACACACCGGTTCGTGCAGGAAAGCGCTTCTGTGGAGGTGATGGACTTCTCTGCTCGGCTGCAGGAGCTGTTTAGGATCCAAAGTATTGCCCAGTTGTCACCAGCTCGCTCTAGCACCTTGTGAGCAATGTATAGCAATGTGTCATCGTGGAGCGTCCATGCATACTGTAGTATCTGTAATGCGTACTACTTATATACTACTTACTCCTGGAAATTTGAATTGCAACACGCGATTCAGATGAAGATGATGAAGTTCAGCTTTGGGTTGCCCCCCGACGCTGATAAAGGAGTTGGGCGGGTTCAGGGGTTGTACAGATACCAATTCTTAATATGTCATTCTTTGAGGGTGCGCAAAGCATTTGCCAGTAGTCAGAATCATCCGGATCGCGCAGGCTGAAAGAAAGTATGTGTGCCTTGGAGGAATTTGTTGTCTCGTTGCCTTAAACAATATGTTGCTTCCAGTTGCATCCAATTCCAGACATATGTAGACCCTTTCTGGTAGGCAGATGGAGGCCTTACAGGCAGTGGCACAGTCGTTGAGTCACATCGCCCCTCTGCTCAAATCAAGATGTTGCTGTCACCAGCACGTATGAAGCACTGAACCCCTCAGGTTTGCACTACACAATGAACATGTACGGCGAGAGCACACAACGTTTGTTTGCGTTTCTTGGCTTTAAACACGATTCAAAGGCCTTCGCGCAAGCAGCAACAGTGGCAAGAGTGATTAGAGTGGCAGACCATGGCAGAACTATCGTAGAAGACGTAGAAGTATGTTGGAATGCAGTTTGCACTTTCGAAGCGGTTCCATTCAGCTCTTCAAGAAAGTTGCTTGGGTTCAATCATGCGGCACAAGGCTAGCGGAGGAACCTCCCGAGGGTGCCATTATTACAATCAAACATTGTGGCCACCAAGGAGGTCTCACATCATTAACGATTAACTGTGGCTAATCCTCACATACACACCCAACATGTTCTTTCTCTTTTGTCATGTCGTACATTTGTATCACATGTTTTGCATGCTGTCCCAGGTCTATTTGCCAATGACTTTTCGGTGGAAGCGATTTTATACTTCATTGTCCTGGGGCTTTGACAAGCCTGCAGCTGCCAGGGAACCTGGTCAGCGGATCCTCATGAAGTGGGCAGATGATGTACATGAGCAAACAGAGGAAAGAAGATTTGTAGAGACTATAGATGAGACACTGGGTTGGATACATGCTCTGAAGAGATCTGAAGAGCACAAATGTATACGATTCCAAGAAAGCACCTTCACCCATCAGTACATCTCGGAAGACTACTTGCGACAGACTTGTACAATGTAGGCCACCCAGTTTCCATGTGATGCTGCACATCTTTACTTTGATCCAGACCCAGACCTTTCAAATCCCATGCTCCTGTGCAGTGCATGACCTTTGCATGGCTGCTCTTCTCTCTGAGGTGGCACTGAAGCTTCAGGAGCCACTTGCTATAAGCATAGTGATGGGAAAACCATTTGCGGGAAGCCTCAACGGCGCAGATCAGTTCACTGCAAACGCCAATATATAATTGAATTATAATTGATATCAATTGGAATGAGTGAAACTGAACACAATGGACTGAACTCTTTGGGGATTTCTGTGACAACTGTTTTGCCCAATAATGGCCTGCATTGCATCAGCTGAAACCAGTGAAGCAAGGCATCTATGGCATGTAAGATGCAAGAAATAGGTGACGCACGCCAATGCACACAATCAGTGCCCAGATAAAGCATTAAAAGCCAAGCGCAACATATATATATATATATACACAAATAATATATATATATATGCATACCTATTATACCTATATAATTACTTGCATATCTTCCATTGTCATAAACACACACACTTGACAGACTGTATGTCGTCTATGAGTCTTTTTTGTTTCCCACTCGAGGGACCTGGAAAATTCCAGGAAGGCCTGTTTCAGCACAAAAANGTCGTCTATGAGTCTTTTTTGTTTCCCACTCGAGGGACCTGGAAAATTCCAGGAAGGCCTGTTTCAGCACAAAAATGAAATCACTACATGAAAAGCGGAATGAAAAACAGCGAAACGGATCCGGATCTGTACATCAATAAT